>JBBMOC010000173.1:121870-285490 GCA_037975185.1 Centropyge bicolor | reverse complement strand
TGTATGTGTTCTCTGCATACTCTAATGTTCAGTGCTGTAAATTGTTTACTTTGTGTAGTGCCATGCAATACACTTACATGACAGTTCTGTGTATGTGTATTCACAGTACATACTGTACAATATGTTCTCCAAAATGAATTATGTTACACAGGAAAAGTTGTCATAGTTTTTCTCTCTCTCTATTCTTGGATAAAGCATGTACTGGAGCTGGAGGCCAGGGAACCGCTGCACACATTCATATACCTTGATGAGGCGGGTTTCAATCTGGCAAAAGGGTAGAAGGCGTGGAAGAAATCGCATTGGACAGAGAGCAACCACAGATGTCCCAGGCCGACAAGGAGGGAATGTCACACTGTGTGCAGCCATCTCAGAAAATGGCGTCCTCACTCATCTCCCCCGTCTTGGTCAAGCGGCAACCTCCGCCGCTGAAAAATGAAGCCAATGCGGAAGTGCAAAAAAACTGCAGTTCCTCAAATAACCACTAGAGCAGGCCGCAGAAGGGAGTCAATTACATTTGAGCCCCATGTTAAAATGTCCGATTTTACAACAGAAAAAAACATATTTACAGCCTGGTTCAAAACATGGAGAGAAAATATGGAAAGAGATCGTCATGGGGTTAGCCGGCTAGCAACGATATTTAGCATTTAACCTAGCTGGTTAGCCGTAGCTAGTTTGATTATTTCGAATAAAGCGGCTTTTTTCAGCCAATAGTGTTCATTCAGCCGGCCCATAGGACCCGCCTCAGCTCCGCCCTCGCTCCACCTCTTTGTCCATATTTGGAGTAACCGGAGGTAGGCTACCAAGATGGCTACGTACTACGATTTGCTTCATTTTTGCTCTTCAGAAACCTATGGGTGACGTCACGGACACTACGTCCATATTTTATACAGTCTATGGTCTTGGTCCATACAACACACAACGTCTGCTGACTGTTTTAGACTCTCTTTACTGGGACATAATCCCTGAGAATGACAGGGGTCTAACTGGAGACCATCTGAGCAAGTATGTTGTTGTTTGGGATAATGTGCGTTTTCACCACTCAGATCTGGTCAGACTGGTTTGCAGCACATGAGAGGATTCTGGTGGAATCTCTCCCTCCATACTCCTCATTCCTGAATCCAATAGAGGAGTTTTTCTCTGCCTGGAGGTGGAAGGTATATGACCGGCATCCACATACCCAAATGGCCCTGCTAGCAGCCATGGATGCAGCATGTGATGACATCACAGCAGACTCCTGCAGAGGATGGATTCGCCACTCGAGGACTTACTTTCCTCGCTGCATTGCAAGGAATGACATTCGCTGTGATGTAGATGGAAATATGTGGCCAGACAGTCAGGAACGTCTGGATGTGCATGAATGAATGAATTGTTGTAAATACGTGTCTATTTTTCTTTTGCACAATGATGTGAACAAATTACAATTGCAAAGAGCATCTGCAGTAAAAATGTGAAACATACATATTCAGTGTTTTGTTCTCAGTCACTCAGCAAACAGTGTATAGTGCTGTCTTGAGCATTTTCAGGTAGTGTCACCAAGATCTGACTTTTTGCATTTGAAAACACTCCCAGAGCAAACTGTCATCATGAAAACATGACTAAGCCATTTGACTGTCTTGTTCATAAACAATAGTGTCAGGACTTTTCATCTTAAGATAAGATAATTCTTTATTGATCCCCCATAGAGGAAATTCGGGAAGAAGACATTTCTTTGTAAGCAGACTCAAATAACATAGGGCTTGTCCGGGATTTGAACCCGGGACCTCTCGCACCCGAAGCGAGAATCATACCCCTAGACCAACAAGCCCTTGTTATCTTGATGACACTGACACTTTGATTGACATGAATACTTGCTTTTGAGGAATGTACTATCCATTTTGAGCAAGTGAGACACTTTTGCAGGTTATCAACTAGATTTTGCAGTTTGTACTAATTGTTTTGAGAAATGCACTAACTGTTGTGCAAATGTTAATAGTGATGTGAGAAAAGCACCAAAGCGACTGAGAAAAACTGTAACTGGCAGATGCCATTTTATTTCAACAGAAAAACAAACAATAGCTCTTTGAAAAATAAGTAATAACAATTAGTGTTTTACATTCTTAGATGTCTAGAGAATCAGCCATGATGAAAGATACAGACAGACAAAATTTAACTTCAACATCTCTGAAATTAGCTTGTTCATTACTTCAGATTATTACTCTCTACTTTTTCTACTTGTAACCTGTGGATTTTTTATTGACTATTAAGTTTGATTTATTTGTTGCTGATTCAGTGATGTTTCTAATATTTTGTCCATCTCATATAGACACCATATATAGTAGAGCAAAAATATTATTCCATCTAAGACAGCCCACACACTTCAGAAAGCCATTGGGGAAAACAACCACGGAAACAATCCTGGCATTACAACAGATGAAGACCCCACAAATAAGATGAAGCTTTGTGGGTAAATTTCCCCAGCTACTTATAAAACAAGTATTACAACGGTCCATCGGATTTATAATTATTAAAATTATGAATTCATTCATTGCATTATAGTATAAAGGGGATTCTGTTTTTGCTGATCAGTGATTATATAATGCACCTCAATGCAATAGCCATGCAGTAAGTAAACCACTTTACAATGCCATTTTGTATAACCGAACCACAAACCACAGCCTCCAACATCTCCGAGCTGAGCAGAAAAACACAGCTGTTTCCAGCCATTCCAAAGAACAGCAGTGTGCTGCACTTCGTGATCTTTTTCAGAACAGGAACACTCTTTAGGAGCACCTAAAGAACACATCCCAGAAAACAATTGCTTCCAGCTGAAAAGGTCTGGGTTTGAAGTGAAGAAGCAATTACCAGATATGACCAGGTTCCCTCACATCTTATCAGGACAGAAATGAATTGGAGTTCACTGTTGGAAAAGCGTTAAAAACCATTACACTTCTGTGACTCAGGCAGCACACTGTATTCCAGTCATGGCGACCATCAGTGACCCTTTCACCCATAATCTGCCGGCAGACAGACACAGCAGTGCAGAGCATACAGTAGGAAAGCTTCTGCGAGTACTCCGTCCTTAAGCTGGTGGCCCACTCCACAGTCTGGAGCTGGAGCTCTTATACCTCATATGGGATAAACAGTTGAGCACATGTTGTGGTGAGACATACAGAACAGAAATATTAAAGACATATTTTGCATCCTTTCAGTCCCTTCTCCAACTCCCAGATCAGTTTCTATTTTTTGTTTTATTTCATATATAAACTTGCCACATCTATGGATTTGCAAAACTGTGCCCCTCAATTTTTTTGCCTGATGTCCCTGTTTAACCCTTGTGACATTCAGGCTTTGACCTGCACAGTTCTTTAATACTTGGCCAAGTCTAAAGTCTATCATACCTCACAACAACAGAAGCTGCAAAGGTTAGTTCAGGGGTTTTCAAAGTGTGGGATAGCGAGCCTCCGTAAAGAGAACTCAAAAGCATGCCGCCCCTCCTTTACCCCCCCTAATTATTATTACTATTATTATTGTTATTGTTGTCGCTTTGTATGTTCCACACAGGCTTAAAAAAGGTTTTAAACAATAAATGATATACACATCTTTATTTTTGTAAACATCTTAAACATGTTTGTATGTTCTTAAACATTTTTTTAAAAACATTTTAATCATCTTTATCTGTGTGTGTGGATAAATATCTTTTCTTAACACATTTTTAACATCTGTATGTTTTTAGCATCTTTTTAAAACACATTTTAACATCTGTATGTTTTAACATCTTTTTTAAACACATTTTAGCATCTGTTTTTAGCATATTTTAACAGAGCTTTTTAATATCTTTTTGAATACATTCAATTTAAGGCCTCTTTGAGTTTACATGGTCGCATACTGTCGTTAGCTAGCACCTCTTTGCAGATAACACTCTGTGGCAGCGGAGCATCATCAGGACCAATACAAGAAAAGCCAAACTTTAAATAATCAGGGTCATACTTCCTCCGTTTTCTGCTCGCCCCAGACTCTGTGCCCTCTCTCACTTTCACTTGAGATACTAAAAATCCATCCATCTGGTCTCTTGTCAGATGTTTACACTTTTTTGTTCTTTTCAGGTTCATTTTTTCACTCGCCGCGCCTCCCCTGAAGCCCTCTGGCGCCCCCCAGGGGAGGCACACCTCACACTTTGAAAACCGCTGGGTTAGTTAGTTCATTCCAGATAACAGGATGTCTTTCATGTAGGCTGTCAATGAGTGGGTGTTTGAACAGTAAATAATCAGCCATCTTTACTCTCCAGATTGTGATAGAAGGCATTTTCATGGCAGCACATGTTGATATCTTGCATATAGGGACAGTTCTTAAGTTTTTAGCTATCAAGACAAAGAGCTCTTGCTCTTGTCTGATTAAGAATGAAGAATCACAAATGCAGGTGCACTGTATGTAGACCTACAGTGAGTGTGACGGGTTGTTCAAATGTAGATTGGTACGGCAACATTCATACCTGTATTGCATTGACACAGTTTGACTAAGATTGTTTGTTTTGGTATTTAGATTTATTTCAGCTTTTTGTGTTTATAGGCAATTAAAAAAAAAAAAAGTTAAGGCATGTGTAGACATGAAGACATGAGAATTGTCAGTGTAAACTTCTGAAAGAAGAAATAGTTAAAGGAACAGTTCAACATATTGGTTTCAGTATAGTTCAGCATCTTCATGTGGATCAGTTTTGTATATGATTATAGCATAAGCTTGGCATTCTAACCCTGTTTCTGAGATAGAATTTGCATGTAATTTCTTTGTTGTAAAGCATTTTGAGCTACATTACACACCCATGTGTCTTTGTTACTGCTACTACTACTTTCTGCACTCTGTATTTTTGTACTCAAATATTCTCCTTGGATATTTTTTTTATAACATTATTCCTATTTTAAATGTGGCTGGCACTACTGTCACAACACATCATCTGCAATCATCACCAAATATAAAGAGAGTATTTTATTTTCTTTAATCTTCCTTACTTGTGAGTCTTCTTAAACCTTTTCACTTAACTTTTGTGAGTCAGCATTCTACAGTATTCAGAAGGCTACTTTGAAAATTAATCATGTTAGTATTATTCATTACAAGCCCTTGCTAGTGTTCCTCGTGTATTCCTGGTAGCATGGAGAATATTGTATATTCACCAGTTATTGACCTTAACTCTAACCGTCAAGTGTCTTGATGCACTGGAGTATATCTTCAAAGTTGAGTCCTTGCACACACAGTGTCCTCCCTCTGAAATCCCTCGGCTTTTATCATTCCTCTTTTAAAGCAGGAGTGTCTCTGTGTGAGAGTACTTAAAGCCTATCTGCTGTTCACGGATCAAAAGCTCTTCAATCCTTAAAAGAAACTGAGACTCACAGAGAAGCCCAGTGTTGCAAGTCATTCCTCTGAATCATGAAGCTTTAAGAATTTAAACTGGAAAAAGGAGAGTCTCATTTCTTTGCTTGAAACACAGCAAATACAAGAACATTAACACCGGAGCAGCAACACCTAATTCCTATGAGAACACAATGTGTATTATTTAATTAAACATATCATAGTTCAGTAAGAAGAAGGCTTAAAGTGTTAGTAGTGATAGTAAAGTGTTGAAATCATTCTACACTCAAGATTACAAATGGGATTGTTTGGTTGAATTTTAATGTGAGCAGCATTTTGTTTCAGTCAGGCACGAATGAAAAAAACGATGTCTCCACTGCTTCAGATTCAGGAATCTGGTATTATGCCTGCTGGCCCACTGTCACACTGTCATGGCTTACTGGAAATTGAACTTGAACTGAACTGAGCAGTAAGTCCTCCAAGTTAAACAACAACATGTATTTGCTGGTCAGAAGGACAGACCTGCAGAAATCAGCTGTTCTCTGATCTGACACAGCTGTGGTTTAAATACATAAGAACTTGATAAGGGAAAGATCAAGGTTTGGGTGAGTATAACTACTTGGTTGTTTTTGATCCCCTATAGCTGTACTTTTTTCAAGTTTAAGGTACAACCAGGTGAGGTTAGATTTTATTTTCCTTTAGATTTTTCTTTAATGCTCTTTTTCTTTAGGTCTGTCTTTAGGTTCTTAGTGGCTCCAAGCATTTGTGCTGTTCCTGCATACAGTGTTGTACCCGAACGCGTTCAAAGAACGTTCGTTCATGAACTAACTCATATTTTGGGTGAACGTGAACGTCCCGTTCATTTTTGCTTGATGAACGTTAAATTGTGAACGCACTCATTCTGCTGTATCTTGAACGGCACTCTGATTTCGTTCAGATTACGTTCGTGCCAGATTTCAATAGCCCTCGGCGAAAAACCAAGCTAAAACAGTAAAAACACATGGTAAACGACCATTAAAATGTCGCGGATAACCACCCGATCTGGCAACCGCAAGTCCTGCCTGTCGCTCTACCAACTTCGTCATCAGCGGTCGTCAGTCTCGTCACAATTCACATGTGTGCAAGGAAGGAGGATGCATTTACTGAGAAACTAATTCCCATACAGTCGGGAATTAGCTCGTAGCTCGTGGCAACGTAAAAAAAAAAAAAAAAAAAAAAAGAACTAAAAAAGAACGAAATTGTTCTTTTTGGGGAAGCATGAACTTTAGTTCACAATTTTGAATTATGAACGATGAACTGAACTAGTTCATTTTAAAAGGTTTGAACTGAACTTTGAACTAGTTCATATAGAAAGTGAACTTTCCCAACACTGCCTGCATAGAACAGCAACTCTACTCAACTCTACACTTCAAGTTGCAGACTTGTCCATGGCTAATGGCTAATTATGGCTAATGGCTAAAGTTATACACAGCATACGATTCACAACGCAACTTGTTGTCAATGACTGTTAACAAAGACAAATACATGGAAGATTAGGGGCTTTAATAAGATGCTAAACTGTAGATCTGTCATGAACTCATGAAAAGCTCATTAAAATGATGAAGAAGAAGTGTTGTAGGGAATGGGTTGGTCAGATTTTGGTCTTATTATATTCTACAAATAAGAGGGGAGTGATGACCTTATTACATACGAATCTTCTATGTACTGTCACAGCTCCCTGTAAAGACATAGAGGGAAGATACTTTGTGGTTAAAGGGCTGTCACACGGTGTCTGTGCCCTAATGTCCAAGACAAAGCCTTTCATTTACTTAGCAAACTAGTGGATTTGGATTGCACCAATATGATTATAGAGGGTGCCCAGTGATGGATAGACTTCCCTCTCAGACAATTCAATCAAAAATGCCAAGGCCGTCTTCAATATTGTTATGGACTTTTTGGACATATGAAGACATTATAATAACACACTTTCAAAGCAATAAACATTCCAAACCTCTGTCAGCATTAGGCATTGATTATGCTTTTGTTTCTAGATGCCTTAATCATTTAGATGAAAATATAGATATAGGCCCTTTGGACAATGCTCCTGTAGTCATGTCCATTCAACCTCTGAATCACAGTAACTTGGAGAATGAAGACAATGCTGTTCATGGATGAAAAATTTACGACATCTCTGAAAGATCAAACTGACTTTTTTTTTTTTTTAATGACAAGGATGGAACTGTGTGCGATACTTATAAGGCATGTATGAGGGGTATGATTATTTCATATTGGAGCCAAATGAAAACAGAGCAAGCAGCAAAGGAACTTAAGATTGAAAACAAAATAGAACAATTAGAGGAAATCTATTTGGAAAAAATGTGACGTTATTGAACTTAAATCAACAAGAACAGCACTGCATAGCAAAGAAGAAAATGATATTACATTTAGTATTTGAACTGAGCAGCAAAGCAAACTGCCTCTTAGCATGGCTGGCAGGGAATGCTCATTCTCAGTCCTTTATTCAGATATATGGGATGAGAATAGCAGAAGGCAAATACTCTACTACAAATAAGTAACTCAACTTGCTTTGCTCTCTCAGTGCCCCCATAAATGTTCAATGGGCTTGAGGTCAGGTGACTGTTGAGGAAAGTCCACAGCAGTCAGGAATGATGATATGATGATGTGAACGCCGTGTAAACATGACATCATGTCCACGATTACAGCGTACGAGTGTCCCTCATTAAAATAGCTTATGCACTGCTGCAGCATATCTGGTCCGTCGGTCTGGTCCATCCCGTAAACGCTCCAAAGACTGACCACACGAAAGACAAAGCCCCGTTAATCGGCTTATATGTTGTCCACAAAAAGGGCAAAACATCACTCAATCGCTGTCCATCTTTGGTCACCATGAACTCCATCAACGAGAAGAACAACTCCTATTGGCCGCTCCCCCGGACTAGATACATTCCCTTTCCGGTTGTCCGATTTGTAAAAGTGTTTTCGGGACTTGTAAATTTGTCTCGGCGTTTGTAAAAGTGTTTCACCACTTGTAAATTTGTTTTGTGAAATGTAAATTTGTTTCGGGGCTTGTAAATTTGTTATGGTAATGTAATTTTGTTTTATAATATATAAAAATGTTTTCTAAAGTGTAAATTTGTCTCAAGCTTTGTAAAAGTGTTTCACATTTTGTATTGTTGATTTGCACCTCTCGGCCACCGTAGTCAGGACTCCATGGTCTTCAACTGGTTCTTGCAATGCTTTGAGCTCATTTTCCTGCTGCAGTATGAGTCCTTCTTGTCAAAGATAAAAAAAAAAACATGGTTTGAAGAATGGAGTGGTATTTCTCCTTAGTCAGGGTGTAGTCAATGTGGCGCAGGTGTCTAACTCCAGAGGAGGCAAAACATCCCCACACTTGAATATTCCCACCACATTTCACTGTTGGTTTGATACCCTGCACAATCATTCTCTCTCCTGTTTGTCACTCTCAGTTACTGACATAAATCTCAAACTAGGATTCATCAGTAAAGAGGACTTTTTCCAGTCATCCACGATGAAGTGTATTTCTCAGCCCATTCCAAGCATTCGGCCTTGTCCTGAGAATTGGTTGAGAAACTGCTACTTGTCCTCTGAGACTACTATGAGACAGCCTTCTCTTCACAGTACTTCTGCTGATTGAAGTCTTCTGTTCTTTGTTTCGCAAATTCTATATCTATGATCAGCTTGAGATGAAGTTTTCAATGTCTCAGAAAACTAATCTTGACGTATTGATCTTCTTACAGTACTTTCGGTTTGCCATGCTTTGGATAAAACTTATCCAGTTTCTGCAAAGCATTTTAAAGTTCCATGCTGTGCCCTGTTAGAAACCTTCAGTCGAGCCATGATTTGAAGCTGAGATAGCCCCTCTTTGATGAGTAGCTCAAACTCACCTGTGTCATCTGACACATACTTCAGTGATTGAGAAAGTTGAGACTTTCCACTCTCTCAACAACTCAAGGAGATCTGACCTTGGTCCTTGGTGTTTTCTTAGATATCTTTTTAAACATATCTTATTGGATGTGTTGGATTGCCATAACTGTACCTCAGCAAAAGAAAGCGAAAACCAGCCGATGCAGGCCTGCTCTATATAAGACTTTTCTTGAAAGATTGCAGGATTGCAGCAGAGGAGTAATTTAAAATCAGTGGGCACAACTTTACTGAAATGATAGTCTTACTCTGCAGCACAAAGAGAAGCCTGTTTGGATCATAAGGCATCATTCGTGCCCATAAACGAAGAACAGTGCTGGGCATGCACAGTGAGAGCTCTCTGCATTCATGTCAGTGGGGTTTTATTATCAAGGTGTCTCTGTAATGGTAAGTATGTGGTTTATGGTCTGGTAAAGGCCTTTGGAAATTGTCCAATCATCATCAGCCGTTCAGAGGCTCATTTCAAGTCCTGTCAGTCAGCCTTGGACTGGTCTATAAAAGAACAGAAAAAAAACACAGCACTTACATAACAGAGACACAATATGGTGAAATTAAATGATAATTATTCTCATGATCTGACACGCCCAATGTCCCTAATTCAGTCATTTGTCCACCGTTGTTATTCATATATGTACATCCAGATGATATTTAACTGCAGAAAAAAGCCCTCCCATTGATAGTGTCCTGTTTATTCCAGAGATCTCAAACTTGGATTCATCAGTAAAAAGGGCTTTTTTCCCCCAGTCATCCACTTTGAAATGTGGGTATTTTATTTTATATTTCCTTGCCCATCTCAAGCATTTGGTCTCCTTTCACCTCCTGACAAGAAGTGTAGAAACTGATGCTTCTGAGACCACAACATGATAGCTTTTTTTTAACAGTAATACTGCTGGCTGGAGTCTTGTGTTCTTTATTTAGTAAATTCTGTAGCCTGTAATGCAATTGCATTTCTGTCTCTCAGGAAACAATGTGTGAGTTCCTGATTAATGAAGCCTCAGCTTGACGCTCTCATCGTCCCCTCTGTCCTTATTATCCACATCCGTAAAAATAAAAATAACTCCATGAGATCGAACTTCTTTTAACTGTTTACTTCAAAAAATGCAAGGTTGGTACAAAACAGAGAAAGCTCATATGAAAACATGAAGTATATCCAATAACAAAAGGGATAAAGCGAGGTCAAAAAACTGGGTGGCTCCACTCCATGCTCGCTAACCTGAGAGACGCCAGGTAACCACACCCACACAGTAACTAGCTCATGCAGAGGCAATAAAGCATGCAAACCAGGAGAAATATGCCTGCTTAAAATTATTCACAGAAATCAATAGAAAGCATGAAATATTATCTTATTCATGACCTGTAAACATTTAAAATCTGTAAATATTGAATATAATAATTTTATCCAAATAAATCTAAATCACCATAAACTTAAATTATTTTCCACATCTTAATTAACCAAAATTGCATTTAGGCTCCTACACAATGATTGACCTGTTGATATTGTGATGGTATGGCCACTACATGATTGTTCTTTGGATACAACTGATCCAGTTTCTGCAAAGTGTTTTACAGTTCCAGGCTCTTCCCTTTTAGAAACCTTTAGTAGAGCCAGGACTTAGAACAACAATGCTGACATGGAAATAGTGCCACATCTCTTCTTCATTTTACGCATCATAACTCCTTGTGTTTTCATTCCTGAATCCTCAAACTTTCTGATTATTTCCAGGTTCCCGTTGAAAATACTGTGAGATACAAGATTTTCAATGTGGTCTCAGACCTTGACACAACACTGCAACAGTACAAGCAATTCAGCTTTCACATTCTTGTCAGAATCAAATCAGATTTGTCGAGGGTCAAAGACAAGCCGTTTCTCATACAGGCATTTCTGTGCTGACTGTGAAATGAAATGTGATTCCTCTCTCTCGCTAAACTCAGTGTTTGACAGAGTTTGTGGTGTGTTGGCAGAATACTAATCCTCCTGGGTCGCGCGGTGCTGAGCCCCCAGAGGCGCTTACTGCTTTACTTTAGAGTGTAACCTGCTTCTGTCAGGATATCTATATTTCACTTTGCCTTTATTTAATATTGGTAGTTAACTTCCTCTCACCACTGTTTTTCAGAGGTTTCCTGGTCCATAAAGGATGGGTGGAGGTTGGGTCTGGATGTGGATGTGAGAACAAAAAGACAAAGATATATGAATGAATGAATGAATTAAAAAAAAAAAAAAAAGATAAAGACTGACTATTGCTCTAAACCTGTATGCTCATTTTGACTTTTGGCACAAAATACAAACATTGTTCAAGTACACTGTATCTTCAGGCTTTCTGAAACAGGCAACAACTGAATTACTGCTTATTTCTTTGTTTTACTTGTAGATCATTTGTGGAACAAACAGCTCAGTGGACTCTTTGAGATAGTAGTATTTTGGGTAATATGTTTGTATAGATATCTTGTTCAGCACCACCTAATGGTTGGAGAAATAGTTGCAGCCACCCTCTCACTGCATGCACTTGTAATTGATTGATGTGGGATGGATGTTCAACTGAGACTATTTATTGATCTTTGTGTGTAAGATTATTGTAAGGTGAGCCTGTGGAGAAATGCTTTTTTCACATACTTGCACTCGTGAATAAATAAGTTTATGAAGAGGACACAAGCCTCTCACTGTGCAACAAGTTATTTTTGTTAGTTTTTTTGCAGTAGTTTTCACATTCACAGGGCTCTTTGCAGCCACAGGACGCCAGTGTAAATAACATGACAGCAGCTAAACCATCATTTTCAGCTGTTGTCAGAGGTGCAGCCATGTTAGTATTTGCTTACATTAGACTAAGTCAGCAGGGCTGTTTGCCCAGAGATAATGAAGCCAGTAGTGACTCTGGACACCTCTAAGTGGCAACCTAAAACAGCTCACCTTTCTGACAGTTCAGCACCACATTTCAAATGGAAATCTGCCTCTGATGATAGTTTCAACTGGAGGCCAAATGGTGCCACATTGAACATTTACAAGCAATAATAGCTCTGAATGCAACATCCCCATGTGTGTGTTGTACATACACTACCACAGACATACAGTGAATAATATATGCAGAAGTGGGTTGTGGATAACAAGCCCTCCAAATTCAACAACAAAATACATTGTTTGACCATGTAATCTAGAATGACTCTAGAATGACATATTCAATTCAATTCAATTCAATTTTATTTATATAGCTCCAAATCACAACAAAAGTTATCTCAAGGCACTTTACATACAGAGCAGGTCAAGAGACCCGACAACATATAGAGACCCAACAGTTCCCATCATGAGCAAGCATATGATGCGACAGTGGCGAGGAAAAACTTCCTTTTAACCCTTTGAGCCCTAAGCTATTTTTCAGGCCTCTGCTCGAAAATTTCATACCCATAATAAAATTAGTCTATTTGAATAATTCTTGTGTCATAATAAAGGGAACACTTGTAAGTTTTGTTCAGATGTGTAAATATCAGTATATATGTTACTGGGTAAGAGTAAATGAAGATGGCACACAGCACAAATGAAAAAGTTCAGGTTCACCTGGGGGAAAAAAAGCACTTTTAGGATAATAAAATGATCCAGCTGCAGCTCTAAACTTCTATCAAATCATAGCACAATATGTGAGTATTGTCTCTGCAAAGTTTGACTCTGATAAAGTGAAGCAGAACAAAACTAGAGAGGTTTTAGTGCAGACAGTGCAGGCCAGGTCACATCTTGGCACAGCTTGTGACATCACTGTTAGCCAATTAGAAGCCCCAGAAGGCAACTAGTGCGGAGCTTGCCTTGCGCCCCAGCCAATCCCTTCCCCCCCAACGTATGCAAACGAAGCCTCCCAGAGACATTAGGGTCCCCCAGTTGGGGGACAAGCAGCAGTACAATCCACAGGCGTGTCGATAGCGAACAACAGTATTGAACGGAGACACATTGTCAGTCAGAGGCTTGTAAACATGGGTCCGGACTCTGCAGATCCAGTGGCACAAGAACATGAATATGTTATATTTTATATGTAAGCGTTTTGTTGTCCCTATCTGAAGTGCATCCTACCTCCGTATGTGGATTCTGACACTGGTGTCACTGGGGTGTTCCTTAGGCCTCATCATAATTCCTACATCCAATAGAGGGCCCTGTCACTTACAAGTAAACATATGTTGTTTTGGGACAATTGCTGAAAGGACTGATGCTGTAGGATGGATAGCCTCATGGTGCAAGTAGATGTTCTGTGTCAACCATTAATTTTGTCTTGTCTGTTGTCAAAATTTTAATAAATCTTAAATCTAAAAGAAGACACGCACAGTGTTCAGGTAAAAGGTGCTGGCAGGGGGATACGCTGAGATAATAGATAATCCTTTATTGATCCCTAGAGGGGAGATGAAGGCGACAGGCCTACAAATTAGGGGAACAAAAGAACAAAACAAGTTGACTGTACAGCACACTACAATATGAACATATGGAAACGGTGAAAAGATGAAGGTGTGTACAGGGTTGGCCAAATTAATTAATACCAAAAACACTCCCTAGTTATTCTCCATTATCTTTCCCAATTTACTTTGGCCAAAAGAGAAGACAATACTCAGATGATATATGCAAGTCTCTTGAAATAAGAAAGCAAATTACAAACAGATTATTCAGTAATATTCAGTAAATCAGTAAACTGTAACTCTCTTTTAAGGTATAGTTCCCATAGGACAATGAAACCATTGAGATTGTGGAGAAATCTTGTTCACAGCTGAAAAAACTGTGAACATTAACTGTTGTTTGTGACAGAATACGAGCTCCAGTTTTGCACATGAAAGTCAGATAATCAGTCCAAAAATATTAGGGCATTGACCCAATTTTCAATATTTCGGCTCTGTACACCAACATAATGGATTTGAAATGAAGCAATCAAAATGTGCCTTAAGTGCAGCCTTTTAGCTTTAATTTGAGGGTATTTACATCCAGATCAGTTGAACAGTGTAGGAGTTACAACACATTTTATATGTGCCCTCCAACTTTTTAAGGGTCCAAAGCAAATGAAATGCTGTACAAATGTGCAACAACGATGGAATAATGCTTGGAATGTTTATGAACTATGTCAATTAATTACTTAAAGAAGATACATTTAGATCAAAGTAAGAAAATAACAACACACATCTCTGCACAGAAACTCGTCCATTAAATCTCTGTATTCTGCCTTTTAATGCAGGAGAATTCAGATTATACAGGAGATATCAGAAGGTTTATTAGTCCTGTACAACGCTGGCTTTTTCTTTTGAACATAAATGATATTTCATGTTTTATTTTTGAAATGCATCACGATGCAGATGCTGCTGTCAATTATGATATGAGATACAGTAGAATTAAGACTGAAATGGCATTGAATTGATGCCATCATATATCAGCATTTATATCATTTATTCATATCGTCCTTGTAGAAACTGTAAAAAGAAATCCACACCATCTGCCTCTGGTGACAGATTTGTGGTGCTGTGTGTTCCAGTGTGCTGCTCTGCACATCTAGACAACAATATGATCTCCTGAAGAATCCCAGCAATCTCAACACTCAACCATTTGTTGGATTGTTGTCATGCATCAATGTGATCAGCTCAACTTTTTCAGAGCTACAAGACCAGTTATGTGACTGAGACCTGAGAGTGTATTTATTAATCACCACACCCTCTGGTCTGTATTCTACTTCTCACAGCGCTTTGCACTGCTGTATATAGGTGTCTGAGCAATGGAGAAATTGGAACAAATACAACCCCATTATTCAATTACTGGGAGGAAAGTTCAAGTTTTGCTACCCTGCATTTTATCTTTGAAAAATAAACTCATCATCATACAGTCCAAGCACTCAGTTGCTTATATTTAACCAGCCTATATCGATGATCATTTTCCTTAAGTCACAATCTGTCAATCTACAGTCTGACTGTTTATAAAGGTAAGAAACATGCCATTTGGCTTAACTGCAATCATGGACTTAAAATAGAACATGGGTAATATAAATTAGCTGAAAGTAGAATTGTACTGATGCTGAGATGCCAAACTGATTTGTGAGTCAACATTAGATAACCCTGCCAGCCTGCCCACCTAACGGCAGCTCGCTGATTGGACAGGATTCAACTGTGGAAATGGAACATTTGTGAAGGAGCCAAATCAAAGAGTAGGTTCTTTGTGATTATTATTTTGAATTAGCCCTGTTGATTTTATTATTTGGGATGCACAGACACACAGTTTGCCCACTTTATTCAAAGACAACATGGAGTTTACTCACCTTTTTATTAGTGGACCATCAGTTAGTATTGGACAGTTAAGCCAGTGGATATTTACTCTGTTACAGCCTCTTAGTTGGTCAGATAAATCCTTCATGTACTTAGAAAAGAGGGCTGGTGAAAGTCACGTCGTATTCCATTACCAATGCCAAAGGTGTGGAGACTCTACTGCCCCATTTGAGTTGCATTCTCTGTTTGTTGGTTTGGCACACCAGTACGCCAAGATTCTTATCATGTGGTCAGGCATGTCCCATGTTGGTCAAAAGCCTAAGAGGCATCAATAAAGCCAGTGATTGCCTTCTTTAAATTTCAGCTAATCAGTACTATACTCAGCCTTGAAGCCAAACTGGTTGTCTGTGGTATATTTACATAAACAATCTAACAGAATCTTTCCAGGGCGTTAGATACCACACTGGCTCGTGCAATTGGCCTATAATTCTCCAGCCTCCCAACCTTGCCAGCTTTGTCCTTGATGACAGGCACAAGAGTAGCAGACAACAGAGAGTCTGGCAATAGTCCATGTGTCATAAGGCCAGTAAAACAAATGACAAGAAGAGCTGCAGTCTTTGAGCTTGCAGACCTAAGGTGCTCTGCAGTGAAATGATCTGAACCACTTTATTGTCAGATAGATGTGCTATTGCTTGATAGACATAATTGTTTGTGATTCCCAATGTATCACTGTTGACTACATTGTTCACTTTGTATGGGTCACTTTTAACATAGTTGCCTCAAGAAACCCCTTCTATAGGTCATGGTAGCAATGTGTCGCCCTGTACACAGCTCTCATCTCAGGTGCAGAAAGAAGCTGTAGAATGTGTTTAAGTAAATGAATGTAGAATAAACTATAATAGTACCATGAAGAACAAAAGCTCACCTGACACACAGAATAGTATCTCCCCTCATGTGACCCACACTTTCCTCCTTTTCTCCTGCAGCAGCTGAGACATCCGTCAGCATTTGGTAGCTGTCAGTAAAAACATCAGCCAGTAAAAAAGAAATCAATATATGTCCTGTCTGGGTCTGTCAACCTTTCGTGGGCTTGTTAGTGTACAGACATGTGAGCGCTGGTGGTGGAAACACTGCTGTCTGACCTGCTTGTGGGCTCATTAACAGCAGGTGGATGTCTGAGCATACACGTGTCCACACCTAGGGGAGATGCTGATGAGGCATGTAGTCAGTGTTGGATACCACCCTGTACTGTGAAATTAAAGATGTAAATGCTCCTTGATGTATGTAACATATAAGGATTAGCTCATTAGGACATGGAGTGCTGAAGATGGCACAACCAGACTTGGTCAGTCAGTTGGTTACTGCAGGAGGAGGCACCCAGGAGCATGTAAGGAGCAGCAGGGATTCTCATGGTGCCAGCATGGCTTTTAGACTCTTATAATTGATTTTTTTTTTTTTTTTTTGGATGTGAGACAATTCCATGACCAATCACATTCAAGAGTCAAATTAAAATGTTGTGTTATAAGCTGTTTCACACCTTCAGAAGGAGCAAAGGCACTTGGCTCTTAGTGCCTCTCCATGATGTTTCTTTGCCTTTTTTCTAAAGAGCAAGATGAAAAATACTCAAGCTTGATAACATTTGAATATCTTCAGATTTCTACTAAATCTGACTGCAGCACTGAATTTGAGAAATGACGAGTAGATGACAGTGTGGATAGCAATTTTATTTACTGTTTGCAGTATTTAATGGCTCCATGTCAAAATGAATTAATGGAAATTAATTATAGATGTTAAAAAACTGTCGCAACACTAAATGCAATATATTAGTATTTCAGTAGTACATGGCAGCCACAGAAACAGACCAGATGGAGTCAAACTGTTTATGATTTGCTGAAGCTGGCTATACTGCCAAAGATAATGATACGCTACTAAACTGTTCTCTAGTAAATTTTCCCTTTAATTTGAGTCAAAGAAGCAAACAGAAGGACACTTGCTTTATAAGAGAGATGATGAACCTTTGGTGTCCAAAACAGCCTTTGATCATAATGCAGTTATGGTTGCTCTAATTGACAAATAACTGACATGGGACATTGTGGTGGACTGAACTGCATGGAGGCTGTCCCAAACCAAACTGAATGCATTATAAATACATTGTACACTAATATTTGACAAAAAAAAATCTACCATTTCTCTATATTGGGACCTTTTTGTCGTACTGATTGTCATGCATTTTATTAAGGATTTTATCAGATACATTCCTAATGCACATTTCTTCTCACTCATTCTTTATAACAGATCAGTTAGGATACAATACATAGAGAGAATAACTAAACCGTCTAAAAAATATTAAATTGCACATATCTAGTCAAAGTCTTGAAAGGAGCACTGCTGTATTAAAATACTACAATACTGAATCACAGAAAACAATATGTAGTACTAACGATTTGCATGAAAAGGACATCAAATACATCACTGCATAAGAACTATTTGCTTATTAATAGAATTGTATATGGGTGTGTGTAAAAATAAATGAAAAAGTGTTTCCATTTTCAGAATTAGAAAAGTCAATATCGTAGTTTTGTTCTTTTCAATGCTACTATTGCAGTAGTCCTTTAAATCCAATGTCAAATCTTCAACACACTATATCTCTAATACAACACTTCATCACTGCAGTGACAAGCGAAGGAGTTTAGTGCGCCTGCGCAGTACATGCTCAGGAAGCATGCTACCAGTCATGTGACAATAACAAAACTCATGGCGGTCAGGCTGAACGCCGTAAAACAGTGCTTCTGTTGATATTTTCAGAATTAGACTTTCTGCAAAGCACAATGATAAAAATGAATAAATCTAGAAGAAGAATATAACTATTTTTAACATCCTTTCTCTTGCATTGCTAAGCTAACTTTCAACAGAGGAACCTTTTTTTGCTGGGGTTTGGTCTGTAGGTACCTCATTATACTTTTAATACAAGTATTTTAATATAAATGCTATGCATTAATATGATTATATTTCATGCGCTGTATCCTGACATAACACTGACAGAACTGCTGTTTATCTCCATGTAGTTTTGTTTTGGAAATGTCCGTCCGTGTTCCGCTCTGACTTCGGCTAACTGTAACTAGCTTAACGCGCCTGTTAGCGGGGTCAAAGTGCAGCGCAGACACTGGACGCAGGGTTGTCGACCTCTCCAGGTAAACCACAATGGCTCCGCTCAAGTTCTGTGCCAATATCTCCTGGCTGTTCACGGAGCTTCCAGACTTCAGTCAGCGGGTCTACGCGGCTGCTTCGGCCGGTTTTCAGGCTGTGGAGGCGGCCTGGCTCTATGACTCCGACCTGCAGGAGCTCCAGAGGTCCAGAGAGGCTACAGGGGTGGAAGTGGTGCTCATCAACACCCCGCCGGGTAAACACAGGCCTGTCGGCCCTGTGGCTCTCTTTCAACCAGATAGGACTGCTACTGAAGTGACAGTAATAATTAGAGGCTGGTAAGATGTGTTTTGTGTTGCAGGAGATGTAAAGGCAGGTGATCTTGGTCTTGGAGCAGTTCCTGGAAGAGAAGCAGAGTTCAGACAGGGTCTGGACTTGGCTTTGAAATATGCAAGAGCTTTAGACTGCAAAAGGTAAAAGAACTGGCCAAAGAACTGCTTAACTTTTGCTTTCTCAAACTTTCACCCTATAAATATAACTGTGCAGTAAAAGAATATAAGTATAAGAAAATAGTTTGAAAATACTAAAGGCGAGGCAAAGCAACTTTATTTGTACAGCAACTTTCAACAAGGGGATTCAGGCAATTTAGTGTGCTTTACATGAGATATTACAAAGACAGCAATAAAGTTATAAAGGAAACACAAAACAGTATAAAAAGAAAAATGATAACCATGAGGATTTGAAAACTAAAGTAGGAGAAAAAATGGAAAAAAGAAATAGGAAACAATAATTACAGATCTGTTAAAGATAAGAATGAATGTCCCCACATTTAATTTGATAAATGGCGGTGGCAAACAGGGAAAAAAATGAGCCTCAATGTAAAATGACTGGGACTTGCTGAAACATGGTTTAATTCATGCTTTATTTGAAATGGGATAGCAGGGTGGTTTTGTACTTATCTTAAATATGCCATAATCATATATTCATATACACTCATGCCATTTATATAATGAATGAATAAAATGACTTAAGGCGACATTAAGCTTCTGTGGAGATACATGTAAACGTAGATGTGAAGGGATTCTCTGTGCAGGTACGCAGGTAATAGCACAAACAGACTCATTGTCAATCAAACACGATATGAAATTTTCGGTGCAAGATTTGAAGTGTAGATCAAAGAGTTCAGCCGTTGGTTGAGATTGTTGGTTCTGAAAGGTATGGGCAACCCTGATTCCAAAAGAGTTGGGATTCTGTGTGAAACAGTGGTTTTATGTATTGTTTCTGAGTCCATGTAGTAATATCCTTTCTACAACCTTTCCAGGATGCCCCTTTTCATACCCAATCATGATCCTATCACCTGTTACCACTGAACCTGTTTATCTGTGGAAGGATCCGAACAGGTGTTTTTGGATCAGTCCACAACTTTCACAGTCTCTTGTCTCTCCTGTCCCAACTTGTTTTAAATGTGATGCTGCCATAAACTTCAAAGTGTACATATACTTATCAATGAAGTTGAGGTAAAATTACTAGTACATATATTCCCTTCGTACTGATTTCAATTTGGTATTCAATTTGTCGAAAAGGATTAACAAATCATCATTATTCTGCTTAATTTCTGTTTTACACAGTGTCCCATTTTTTTTTTGGAATTGGGATTATAACTGTTACCATAACAGTTTCCACTAGTGGCTGTGCACACATATATGTATTTAGATACATACATATACACACTCAAAAGTCAAAAGACCACATTTAAAATCTATAATATTTCCATGGAAACCTGGAAATAATCAGAAAGTCTGAGGACAGTCTACAAGGTTATGGCATTTAAAATGAATATTTAAGATTCTTAGTTGGAACTGATGTGTTTGTCAGAGGCGTGTTAAGTAGCTTGTTAAATTTGTGTGCATTCATGGAAAATAAATTCAGTAGAATTATGCCAAAATGGTTCACATGTTGTCAGAGATTTTGTTTTTTTGTGATGGAAAAACAGTCTATATGTAAGAGTCCAAATAGTTATGAAAGGATATAAAGCAGGTTTTCAACTTTACAAATTTGCATTTCTGGTTTTAAGTTTTTTCCATGAATTTATCAGGATCCACCTGATGGCAGGAAGGGTTCCTGTGGACTCACAAAGAACTGCAGTTGCCAAGGAGATGGAGGACATCTTTGTGCAGAACTTAACCTATGCTGCTGATATCCTCTCAAAGGTGGGTGACCTTTTCTGTCCAACATAACTACAACTCTGAGTATGAAAGTAGTGAAATTGGATTTCTGCAGAAATAGTGATAATGCAACAAAAACATAGGTTATACGCAAGATTGAAACAAATGGAAGATATTTAAATGTGATTTAACTTATATTTGCAGGAATTTAATATATTACAAGATATAGTGTATACTGCACAATGTACTGTAATAATGAGAAGTATAAGGGTAAAATAACACATTTGTGCTGAATAAAGACCTTGTGCACAGAACAAAATATTAAACAGAATTGTATAAAATATGTTTTAGATGACAAAGTGGTTGGTAGATGACAAAATCTGAAGTATATCCACATGCTGAGCCTGAGCAGCCCTGCTGTGTGGATCTAAAAAGTTAGAGGGGATGAGACACTTGTAGCACTTTGTTTTAACACGAGCGGTTGGTTATCTTAATCTGTTGCATACATGTTGGCCCATAATCAAATTTGGACAGTATGTGAAAAAAATAGAGCCACTAAAGACTACTTCTATCAGAGTTTTTCCAACATCCAACAATATTGCAGATGCTGCATGCTGAAAAGTAGAGGCTCTTGACATCACATGAAGGAGTCATGTATGAAGCCCAGCTGGTCCAAATGTATTAAACAATTTATAATTTATAATAATATTATTTAAAATCCTTAATCCTCAAAAATTGCTGATCTGCATGTGATCCTTACCTGGTTTTGGAATTAATGACAGCAGATGGCATAGTTATTGGCACTGACTGTTTTGAGATAATGTTGCTGTGAAACAGTGACAAGTGGAGCCAACGTGTCCTGGAAGCTTTTGTAATAATCGATAATGTTCCCATCATCACCTGGTCTTTTCCCAGTTGAGACAACTTAAATGGCAGATTTAACTTCTGTTTCCACAACCCATGCCTCCAGTGTCTCCATTTGATTAATCTTGAGGGTGGGTGGAGATATGTCATTATAGAAGGCATCCATGTCTACATTATTGGCTAGCGTTCAGATTTGTACAGATTCGAGTAAAACTCTTGAAAGGCTAGAATAATTCTTTTCCTTTCTCAAGATTCAACATTTTTCATGATTTCTTTATGTCTTACATTTTTTATTTCTTTTGCAGCAGAGTAACTAACTATCTGACCTCTGTGCATGGCTTTTGAAGCTTCCTATACTGTTTTACAATATGATTTTGCCATTTAGTTATTTAACCTAAAAAAAATATTAAATAAATTCCTAATCTTTCAAAAGAGAGTTATTGAATGTCTGTTGTTTAGTCTATGTGTAGTAATATATGAAATAATAAAAAAAAAACTGACAGAGGTGCATGGTCAGATATAATAATACTGTAAGTCTTACAGTGTCACACCTTCTCCATTAAAGCTTTTGAAATAGTCTGTTTGTGAGTAAGAGATATGAACATCAAATTAAAAGGTATATTGGTAAAAGGTGTGAAGATTAGACCAGTTTAATATCACACCACCCTGACTAAATAGTCCCAATGTAGCAGGGCTGAATGATTTTAGGAAAACATCCATTTGCGATTTCAATTCGATTCACGATTTTCTTCAAATCTCAATGTACAGTAAGATTTACAAACGTGACAGAAAATCACATTATACCATCAAAACAGTAAAAGCTATTACTCTAATGCAAGGATGAAAAGTAAAGGTAAGAATTGCTTCCAAATGTATTTATTTATATTTAAGTTATTGCAACTGATGAACTAAAAGAGCAATCTTTGATTCTTTACTTATAGTGCAAATAAATAGTGCAAAAATATTTAATTGTGTTAAGTTAAAAAGCTAAATAAAATACAAAACAATTCCAAAAAAACAATGTTAAATAATATTATTAATATATTATATTAAGGAGGAGCAGCTTAATACTGATTGGTTAGCGTGACCTGTCCATGAGTAGCACGCCGCTTCTGATTGGTGAGCTTGGCAGGATGGTAGGGAGGCGGCATGTATGTGTAAAGTAGTTGACACAACTGATTGTGGGTCAGTCAGGAGCGCTGCAAAAAGAAAAAAACATAGACTGTATAAAAAAAACGCAGCTTTGGCGATCACATGATCGATGTTGAGCCCTGCAATGGAGTTGTGCTGTTCTCAGCGAGTGGAACGCAACGATCACCTTATGATGCTCTCAGTGCCCATGGAAACATTGTGAAATGTCACTGTTCCTTCCAGGATGGAATCACTGGTTTGATTGAACCAATCAACACAAGGATTACAGATCCCAGGTATTTTCTGGACTCTCCTCATCATGGTAAGACACTGTATCTAATTGACACATCACAGGCACTAACCAGTTTGGACAACTCTGAAGAGTCTAATCTTGCATGAATTAACTTCAAGCTCAATGCATGGCACAGTCCTTTTATTACTCCAAGTCAGAATGTAATGGGTTCAGACAGAGGAAGGTGTGTCGTGTTATAATGATGTGCCCAGTAGGTTTGATGATGTACACTCTGAGTCCACCAGTGTTGGATAAAGGTGTCTCATTTCTACCACTTCTCTGGAGAAAACACACCTCCTCTCTGGCATACCTGTTGAATGGGTACTTGCCATGAGTTAACTCTCAGCTGATCTACATTTTTGTGTCTGTAGCTGCTGCAATACTGGAGAAGGTTGGAAAGCCAAATATCAAGCTGCAAATGGTGGGTGTTTTTGAATTTTATTTTGACTTGAAATAAAAGAGAAAAAAAAACATGATGAAGCTCTTGACTTAACAAATGTCTGAACTGTTTCAGGACGTCTTTCACTGGCAAATAATGGATGGAAACCTGACACAAAACATACAGAAGTATTTCCCCATAATTGGTGAGTAAGATGTGAGATACAGTCAACATACAATTACAGATATTCATACAAATGAATACAGAATGGCAGTCTCATGATAATGCATCACACCACGTACACTGAATAATAATAATGAGGGAAGGGGGGGGGGGGGGGGGCACAACATACTGTATACAATGCTAGTTAAATGTTTGGATCTCATCAATGGTTTTTCTTTATTTTGATTATTGTCTGTATTGTTGATCTGTACTGAAGACATTAAAACTATGAAAGAAGACATATGGAATTACATGGTAAGAAAAAAGTAAACAAAGCAAAATATCGTAGATTCTTCATAGTAGCCACCTTTTGCTTTGATAACTCCTTTACACTCTTTTAGCATTCTCTCAGCCAATTTCATGAGTTCGCCACCTGGAATGATTTTCCAACAGTCTTGAATTAGTTCCCACTTTTCCTTCACCCTGCCATCTGACTCATCCCAAATCATCTCAATTGGGATTCGGTGGGGTGATTGTGAAGATCATATCATTTAATGCAGCACTCCATTACTCCGTCTTGGTCAAATAGCCCTTACACAACCTTGTAGAATTTTTTTTTTTTTGGGGGGGGCGGCTATGAGTTTGTGGAAATATAGCATTAATTAGAATTATTACACAGGACCACTTTAATTCTTCATCCAGCGATTTAACTTCAGTCAGCATAATAAACTAATAAAGTGTTTCTCTCAGTGATCAGTCAAAATTGTGTAACACACAAATTCACTTTGCGAAGGAATTAACTTAAGCTCAAGTAGAGAGAAGATAAAGGAATCAAGTACGTAAAGTAAGCCACAGAAAACAAGAGCAACGGCTTTATGGGTTAATTACTACCACTACTGACAGAGATTGAATCTGACTACACATACAAATGAGTGAATAAATGCAGTGAATACAGCGAGCACAAGACCAGTGATGAATGATGGTAAGGTGTGTTAGGAAACACATGAGACTGCTAAGCTCGGCAAAACTGAAGCATTAAATCTGAGAGGTGCTGTTCAGCAGCTGATGGGTGCGGGGAGCCAAAGTTAGATACAGTAGCAGTGTTGGTGGGAATCTTTTCCTGTTCCTATCCCACTCTGGATCCAGCACTCCCACACTGTGGCAAGGCTGGAGTCATGTCCGTGTCTCTCAGGGTTTCAACTGGTTTTCCAGTCTTCTGTAAAAGACGATAGCGGCGTCTGATGTCATCAGTGTGACATTTCATTCCTCCCCTTCTGTACCTCTCCTGCCCTAGATTTTTACTTGCTCTAATGTCTTTCTAAAGAATTAAGAAAGTGAGTTACTTGTTGTTACGACCCGGCTCGATGGGAAAGGGAAGCAACACAAAGAAAACCCAGGTAGTAAAGGGTTACAGTAGTTTAATGCAAGTTGAGTTAGTGAATGGCAAATTAAACTATACAAACCAAGGAAGAGGGCCAACAGGTGCTGCTCAAATCAAAAACAGAATATAACAAAAGGAGGACTCTCTACAGAGTTATAAATATCTACCTTAATCAAAGCAAAGGAAAACAAAGCCTAACTATCTAACTAACTAAAAAAACCAAACAACAATAGAACAGCACCCCTGCACCTAGTGTGGCTACTACAAAGTTTAATCTAAGTGAAAGGAACATAAGGAGACTGTCAATCAGTTTTTAAAACTAAAGCCTGGCCACACTTCAAAAGGTTTCACAAAACAGGAAAAGTTAAATCAAAGCCTCAATTCACAGGAATACAAGAGCACTCAAAGTCCAAGATGTGGAACTCTCCACCACAAAGGCGAGCTGCCACCACCAGTCAGTCGCCATGTTGGACCGGCCTGCAGAGCTTTTATAGCCTGACTTCGGGATTGGCCGGCCACGATTGGTCCTCCTTCTCCAGTGCTAGGTCACTAGGTTTTAATCTAGAGAAGAAAACACATACAACAAGGGAGGCCAGAGCAGCGGCCCTAACACTTGTTTAATGGTTTCATGTTTTCAATGACATCAAACACATGGTATGAATTTTCAGGATACGATACTTATTGATAAACAAGTAATAAATGGTGTGAACCCAGGTCTAAATGTTATAAATGGGAATCATCTTACAACATCACATATATCGATTTATAGAACTATACATAGGTATACTTAATGGCATGGGGAAAATGAGATAGAAGCTCAATCAACACATGCTTGTCCCTGGCTTTGTCAAAGAATTGTGTATGCCTTGTCTCTCTCCTCCACAGAGTGGCATTTCAGCTTCTGTCTTCTTTCTGGATGAGTGGATATAAGTAACCTGTTAAATAACAATTTCATGTGTTTCTCATAGTTCCAACAAAGCATATCATTACATTTTTTTTTCCATTTCTATGTTCATGGTGGTGCTGTGAACTCCCAGCCAAATCTGCCAATGTGGGGATATTATTATGATATTATTAGAGCCTGTTGCATGACCCTGAGGGGGGTCCTGTAAACGACCAGGCTGGGATTCATCAAGTCTAAGATAAAAAATAAATAAATCTTGATCTCCACCATAAACAGCCCCCTCATCAGTGATGCAGCCGTCCAAGTTGTTGGCTGAGGTGATCAACACGAAGCAGGTTGATCACCCAACACCCATAGACATGACAACTAGGAACTACTGCTACTTTAATGTGCTATTTGTCCACGTTAGTAATATTTGACAGAGTAATCTTGAAGGAAAAGTTGATTAGAGTGCACATCAAAGCACTATAACAAAGGCTGTTACAAAGATTAAAAATGGGTATTGGGGCAAAAGCTTCCTCACCCTCTGAATTAGATCGTAATCTCAGGTTCAGATTAAGAGAAAGTTTTGTTTTCTTTTATTCACTTGTTATTCACCTTAGTTCACACACGTCATTCCCCTTTTTCTTTGTGCTTTTCTTATTTTGGTGAGACTTGTATTGATGACTTAGACAATTCAGTAAATAAGATATGGATGATGTAGGATAAGAGACCTCGCCCTCCATCTGATAAAAGTCATTAAACGTACAGGTATTTTCTAGATCAACGGTTTTCAAAGTGTGAGGCACGCCTCCCCTGGGGGGCGCCAGAGGGCTTCAGGGGAGGCGCGGCGAGTGAAAAAATAAACCCTAAAAGAAAAAAAGTGTAAACATCTGACAAGAGACCAGATGGATGGATTTTTAGTATTTCAAGTGAAAGTGAGAGAGGGCACAGAGTCTGGGGCGAGCAGAAAACGGAGGAAGTATGACCCTGATTATTTAAAGTTTGGCTTTTCATGTATTGGTCCTGATGATGCTCCGCTGCCACAGAGTGTTATCTGCAAAGAGGTGCTAGCTAACGACAGTATGCGACCATGTAAACTCAGAGAGGCCTTAAAATTGAATGTATTCAAAAAGATATTAAAAAGCTCTGTTAAAATATGCTAAAAACAGATGCTAAAATGTGTTTTTAAAAGATGTTAAAACATAAAGATGTTAAAATGTGTTTTAAAAATATTAAAAACATACAGATGTTAAAAATGTGTTAAAAAAGATATTTATCCACACACACAGATAAAGATGATTAAAATGTTTTGAAAATATGTTTAAGAACATACAAACATGTTTAAGATGTTTACAAAAATAAAGATGTGTATAGCATTTATTGTTTAAAACCTTTTTTAAGCCTGTGTGGAACATACAAAGGGACAACAATGACAATAATAATAGTAATAATAATTAGGGGGGGTAAAGGGGGGGCGGCATGCTTTTGAGTTCTCTTTAGGGGGGCTCCCTATCCCACACTTTGAAAACCCCTGCTCTAGATCAAACTTTGGTTCTTGTCAGTGAAGTTATGAAAGAAACCAAATTTTTTAAATTGTTTTCATTGCAAAATTTGGATTTGTACCAATCATTAGAGTCACAGAATTTAACTACCTGCTTGATTTTGTGCAAATATCTCACACTTAAATTCAGTCTTAGTGGGGAACTGTAGATGCACCAGATTGTGTGTCCTCAGCTACTAAGAATAAACGTGTGCAAGCAAAGCCTTCTGTCATGCCTTTGGAGGTGATAAGATGACAAAAAAAAATACCCAACAGTGGAACAAAAACTAACATCTGGACATGCGAAGGAGGCATGGCAGGGGTTGAACATCATGATGGGAAGAGCCCCCAAACCTGCAGTGATTAGCTGTCAGGACCCCTCCTCCTTTGCAGAGCAGCTCAACACCTTCTTCAGCAGGTTCAATCCATCAGCCAGTGGAACCGCCCCCAGCCTGAGCAAGTCCCACGAGGCCCTCATCGTAGAGGAGAAGCTGGTGACCTCCATCTTCAGCAGAGTGAATCCGCATAAAGCCTCTGGCCCTGACAAGCTCAGAGGGAGGGTGCTCAAAAACTGTTCCACTCAGCTAAGTGGGGTTTTCACCAGGCTCTTCCAACAACTCCTGGACTCTGGATGTGTACCACAGCACTGGAAAGAAACGACCATCATTCCAGTCCCAAAAAAGGTACACACCAAAGAGCTCAACGATTTTAGACCTGTGGCCCTAACATCTATATTAGGTAAATGCATGGAAAGAGTCATATGCACTCACCTCTCCAGCATGGTGGCAGAGAGGCTGGATCCTCTCCAGTTTGCCTATAAGGCCAGACGTGGAGTGGAGGATGCATGCTTGACTCTGTTGGACACAGTGGGCAAGCAGCTGGACTCGGCACACCCCCACACCAGGATTTTATTTATGGACTTCTCCTCAGCTTTTAACACCGTCAACACAAACATTTTATTGCACCAGCTTGTGGAGCTTCAGGTTCATCCTGCATTGATTTTATGGACTAAGAACTTCCTGCAGGACAGGCCACAGCAAGTTCTGGTCAATGGTTTTAAATCTGACAAACTGTTCTTAAAGACTGGGTTACCCCAAGGTTGTGTTTTATCTCCCATCCTCTTCTCCATCTACACCAACAACATTTCCTGTAACGGTGAAGGAATGACTCTTTTTAAGTATGCTGATGATATGGCTTTAGTGGCTCACATGAAAGACAGCAACACACTGTCTGACTACCATCAGGCAGTCAACACCCTGATCAGCAGTTTTAACGAGAGCTCTCTCGAGCTTAATGTCCATAAAACTAAAGAACTGTGCTGTGGGAGCAGAGGAATAGGGGACTCAAAACAGTCTCCACTCTTTCAGCCCCTCAACATCAACGGCCAACTGGTGGAGCAGGTTATTTCTTTCAAGTACTTGGGAACAGAGATTGACACAGCCTTGTCTTTTAACACACACACAGACTCCATCTACAGGAAAACCCAGCAGCGCTTCCACCTGCTGAGGAAGCTCCGGTCCTTCAACATCAGTACAAACATCCTAATCATGGTCTACAAATCACTAATAGAATCTGTACTCACTTTCAACATAGTATCCTGGTACAACTCACTCACAAGCAAAAATAAAACAAAACTGTCCCGCATCATAAAACAGGCTGGGAAAATAATTGGATCCCCTCAGACTCCCCTCACAGAACTATACACACAGGCAGTTACCAGGAAAGCCACTGCCATCACACAGGACCCCACCCACCCTCTGCACCCATCCTTCCAACTGTTACCATCAGGTCGCCGCTACAAGGTCCCACTTTCTCGGAAAAACTTATACAGAAAATCTTTTATTCCCACTGCCATCACCACCCTGAATAATTTAAAATAACAAATTAATGTCTTGCCAGATACACTGCACTGTTGTATATATTGCACAATGTCTGCCTGTACCATGTCTTGTATGTACAATGTTTGTCTGTTCTAAGTCTTGTGTATTTTTATTTTAACCTACTTATTTATTTGGAGCCTGTCAAAGATGAATTTCTGTCACTGATGTAACAGACAATAAAGCTTATCTTATCTTATCTTATCTTACCCAACAGTATCTTGCTTTCGTTCTCAGGTCATGTTCAGATTGCTCAGGTTCCAGGCAGGAATGAACCTAACAGTGCTGGAGAGCTCAACTACAGCTACCTGTTCAACACGCTGGAAAGCCATGGCTACCAGGGATACATCGGCTGCGAGTACAAGCCGCTAGGTGAGTGCTCTTTTCATCTCATTAATTGTGTAACCCATTTGGAAAAAAAACATTCATTAATTAGTTAATAATTATCTCTGTCCACTTTAGGCTCCACAAAGGAAGGTCTGGGTTGGCTTAAAGATTACAGCACTCACAGCAAGTGATGAGCACAGGTGTCCAGTCACTAAGCTGTGAACATGTTTCTAGTGTTCTGCTTGGCTTATTATACTTACATTCTACCTGGAGTTACACTTTTTATTTTCTTACTTTGAACTAATTCCATACTCCTTGTACTATATACTGTACACTCACTGGCCACTTTATTAGGCACACTTTGCTAGTACCGGGTTGGCTTTGCCTTCAGAACTGCCTTAATTCTTTGTGGCATAGACTCAACAAGGTGCTGGAAACATTCCTCAGAGATCTTGGTCCATATTGACGTGATAGCATCGTGCTGCTGCTGCAGATTTGCACTTTCACATCCATGAAGCAAATCTGCTGCTCCATCATATCCCAGCGGTGCTCTGTTGGTTCAAGATGTGGTGACTGGAGATCACTGGAGGACAGAGTATGCCATGCAAATATCCCCCACACCATGAAACCACCACCACCTGCCTGAACAGCTGATACAAGGCAGGATGGATCCATGCTTTCATGTTGATGAAAACGCCAAATTTTGACCGTACCATCTGAATGTCACAGCAGAAATTGACTCATCGGACTTCTGTTGTCTGATGTTATTGTCCATTCTCTGTAGACCCTACAGACAGTTGTCCATGAATCTCCCAGTAGATCAGCAGTTTCTGAAATACTCAGACCAGACCGTCTGGCACCAACAGCGATGCTGCGTTCAGTGTCTCTTAACCCTTTGACGCCTATTGTCGCGAATTCTCCTCAAACCGCTTCCATTCAGAATGCATCCAAGGAAGTCTATGTGTTCCTCCAATGCCGGTTCATGCATATTCGATACGCACCTAGGAACCTTTTGCAAGCATTTGTTTCTTGGGGGACCGTTCAAATTCGGAACTACATCCGAATATTATATTCATACATTAGATATACATGCATTATATGCATTCTGTGTGCTAGAGTAAAATTAACAATCTCCACTTATTTTAGCATCTGCTTGAAAGCAAAAACACAAATTATTTATTTTTTAATATACTTGTATATAAATTCAGGCATCAAAGGGTTAAATCACCGTTCATGCTCAGTTTAAACTTCAGCAGGTTGTCTTGACCATGTCTCCATGTTAAATGCATTGAGTCGTTGCCATGTGATTGGCAGATTAGATATTTTCGTTAAGCAGTTGAACAGGCGTACCTAATAAAGTGGCCGGTAAGTGTATATATTACTACATGTTCTCCACATTTGAATATATCAGTTTAATTTTTAAAGAGAATCACATTTATCTTCAAAAGTGTAGTTCATTCAGGCCCACATGATCTTAGCCAGGTAAAATGATCCTGTTACTTCTCATCCACCTGACTCTGTGCTGCATTCGAAGGTACATAAGTGTATTACTTGGAAGACTAATACAGTCTGATTAAAAATTAAAAAAAAACAGACTGTCAAACTCTTTTTTCTTTTCTTTTTTTTTTAACCTGTTCTGTTACAGCAACTTGAGCAAATAGTGCGATGTTCTAGATGCCCAGTCGTGCCACACAGTTTTGATCTGCTACAGGGAAGTCTGAGATACTTAGTACTACATAGTATGATTTATATATATTTTTTTGGTTTGTGTGATGACCGGACGACCTGACTCGACCTGACTGACTGTCAAACTCCTGTATGATTCGATAGTTTAGCTTGACCATAATAATTGGGCATTTTTTCTGTATCTCTGTATCAAGTGTTGCTCAACATGTTGGTGTATAACATTAGAGCAGCCTTTACAGCAAGCAGATCTATTGCAGGAAGGCAGAGCAGCAAAGCACCAGAGCCATCTCCTTCTTAGAGTCATGATGGAGTAGTTGTAGTCTTCAGATCCAACTGCTGCCGACTCAAGTGACATCACATGAGGCTGTTTATCAGACTTCACACAGCCATACATTTTAGTGTTAAAATAACAAATTCCCTTCTAAATGTCATGTTTAAATAACCAGGGGTTCAGTTAGTCTTTGTTAATTGATAACAGACAGTTTTATTTCTTTTGCTAATAGTGTCAATGTATTTCTAACATTTTTTTGTAGATATTAACTTTTTACTGTGAAAAATAAATTGTAATAATTATACCAAAAGATTCTGATAATTTCTTCTTATTCATGTTAGTTCAGCAATCATAATTAAATTAGTGTTTCTTTATTTTTGCCTATAATGGAAGGAGTCATTTCTATTTTTGTAATTTTTGATGTTGTAATTTGCTTGTTTTTTTTTAAATTCTTCTCATTGCATATCATACTTATTTGTACCTGTGTCAATGTGAAAAAATGATTTAACACATTGTCATTCATCCTACTGTTTTATTTAGCATTTCACATACTGTATAAAGTGGTCTGTATATACATAATATACATTATACAGTTAGACAGTGCAGTGTTTATATTACAGAGTCAAAATGCTAAAGGATAGTTTGTTACTGTTCACATTTTGCATGATGAATATCCAGTGTTCAACATTCAGACAGAATTTTCCGAGCAGTGAGAATGCTGCTTTGCTTAACATTTCTTCATTTTACATCCACGAAGAAGCTCCAACATGTATTTGGTTTTCTTCCACTGACAGTGTGTTGAAATCTAAGGCTGCTGAGCGTGTCATTAATGAAGGTACTGCAATGAATATCAAGCCTTCATGTTTGTTGTGATGTCACACTCTTGTATCAGGCTGGCTTTTGCCCTCTTGTAAATTGAGGTATGATTACCAGCAGCAGTGTTTCAGAATACACAACACAAGTCAAACTCATCCCCCTGAACATGCTTTGGAAACACTCTGCGCTGATGACATGTGGCATGCTATTATGCAAATCATCAAAGTTAATATGACCCATTTTCTTTCTTATAAAAGGCAATTTCTGTCAAATTTCCCAAACCGATTCAGGCACTTTCACTGCATAACATCAGGAGTGTGTGTTTCCAAAGATCTTCTATGCAGGGCTGATGGAATGACACCAGTATCACTTCATAGGTTTGGGAATTTAAAAAAAAAAAAAGAAAAGAAAAAAACACAGAGGCACTTCAGGGCAGATACGGCAGTGGGGTTCAAATGAGAAACAGGCTTGACACTTTTGAAAATCAAACATAAAAGCCTTCCCACTCTCACCACTGGCAGCCCAGCTGACACTCACTCATAAAACACTGATGTGGTGTGAAGAGCTAGCAAAACGCTACAAGAAGGCACAAGATCCAAGATCCCTTAGACCCATTAATGAAGCTGTGAAGTATGAAACTTGTGCAGTTATATAGCCAGAAGAGTTCATTGGTTTTTTTAACATGACTCTTCATGTTCAGTAAATCCCAACTAATGATAGAGAGTATGTTTAGAGCGATGAGAAAGAAACACAGCACTCTGCTCTCCTCTAGTAAAAATGTTTCAGGTCATCAGAACATGTTACAGAGCACAGTAGAGGACCTCCTTCAGACCTGATCCCCCGGCCTGGAAGGGGTCCGCTCATGGTGCGACATTAGAGAGATGGATGAAGCTCATCTACTTTCTACTTTACTGACTCAGAAAGGTCAAAGTCGATTATTAAAAGGCTCTGTGCTAAAGGTCTTCAGACAGACCTGATCCCTGAAAACTCAAGAGGAACCCACTCGACAGTGTGTCTGGTCTAAACCAAACTCTTCCAAGTCCATGGACTGTGCAAATGTTTTGTTTTGGTTTGTAACACAAGCTGCATCTTTAATCATCCAATTGAGAACAGACTGCTGTCTAAAGCTAGAGAGACACCTTGTGGATTAAGCCCAATTTGAATTTTGCCTGAAAAACTAATTTTAGAATCAGGCTGCCAAATCAGTTGGTTTGAGGTCACAACACCTGATACATGACCGAAACTGCCAACAGGTTGGTTCTTGGATGACTGGCTGTTTTTCTGGAGGGTCAAAAGATTTCATTGGCAGTCTGATGTTCCAGCAGGCTACTATCAGAAGACCCCCTATAACCTGCAGTGAGCTTGTTTGAATATTACTAGAGAGGTATGTTACATGTTATGGCTAAAAGATTTGACTGTTTGACAAAATATTGTCTGTAGCATCCAGCTCTGGCTTCATATTTTTCTTTTACTTTCCATTGGTAGACTTGTACATAGTTGACTGTCTCTCTTTTGTCAACTGGTGAACTGGAGGTGTCAATGGACAAAACCAACTGGGGGTTCTGAGCTATTGTTCACATCATGTCCGGTCAGCTGGTCAGTACAAAGTGCAGTAAGGCTGATCATAATGTGCAGTGAAAGCTAATGCACAGACAGTGTCTGACCAGCTTTATGTAGCACAAGTTAGCCTGACTCAGTGAACCTCACTGTAGGCAGTATCATACAGATTTGCCATCATGGTCGAAGCTCACAGGAGATGACGATGTAGCTCAGACTCAGAACTGTACACACTTTTTAATAAAACATACACATGGACATGTAGCTGCAATATGAGCAGTAGTGTTCATGCTGCAGCTGCATACACTGTGTACTTCATCCACTGAGGCAGATCAGGGTGGGATCATCACTGGCCAACACTGGAATATTTTTACATATTAACATAACTTTACATGGTGATATAAATATACTGCTGCCATCCTTCATGGGTTTTCCATCTTGTGGATGTGGAGTCTTAATTCCTGTGCTCTGAAATAATACAGGATATACATGGTGGTTATAAGACACCCATGAATACCTAGTTAAAAGCAAATGTATCAGAGGATTAAGGATTACTAATAATAATAATAATTAAAGTTAATGGAGTTTTCCTACATACCCGTTAGGAGCCATCTAGTTTTTAATCAGATTTTTCTCTGACTTGTATGGGGGGGTGCAGAAATAACTGGTGTAAGAACTCAGAAGCAGATAGAACATTCAGTTGTTTGACTCTCTTTTCTGTCAGGTATCATTTCTGTGACCTATAAAAAACGCCTTGTAAATGCATCCTGTGTGCTACAGGGCTTTGCATAAATACAGTAATCAGTGTCTGGTAGCTTTTCTTAATGCCACTGCGTGTGATGTAGCTGCTGGGAGAGAAGATTCTCCCCAAATGAACTCCTCGAAAAACACCTCTCGTCTTCTGTTTTCTTCTACTGTTTATTCCTGTTGTCATGAGTTGAGGTGAGTCCAGGACTGATCGACTCTACAACAGTCCTGTCCAAAGGTTGTAGCAGGCGGTGTTGATGACCGACTCCAGGTGGTGATACATGGACACGAGCTGAGGAGGAGGGCTGCTGCTGGCCTGCGGCTGTGATGGGAGCGGCTCCCGAAACACAACCTTTAGACTCTACAGGAGGAAGAAAACAGAAAAGAAACAGTGCTCAGATGTTTGCACAACTGGAGTATCTTATAATCAATAATGTCAATATGACAACTCACTGTTTTTCCAGCTTGGGTGTCCAGGAAGACCAAAACAAAGCAGTCAGTGAACTTCTGGTTCAGAACAGCCTGAAATAATGTGACAGCATAGATACAGATGACCAGACTGCCAAAAAGTCCAACAAATGCCACAGAGCTCCATTATTGTTCAAAATCTATTAACAACACTGCTGCACTTGGTGACATGTTCCTTCTCACATACACCTGCTGCTCTAAATATCCACTACAGCACCAAATGTGGATTCATGTGCTGCAGAAAATAGTCCCCAAAAGCAGCACTACTTCCTCCTGTTTCACTGTCGTTACTACAGAAAAACTATGGAGATCAGCTGTTTTAGAAAATTATTGAGGCTTTTTAAAAAAAACAAAACTATATTTGTGAGGTGTTTTTAAAGTTTTACATCTTCAGTAGGAACTCATGGTCTTGGAGCTGAGAGCCACAGACATGAAAGAGCAGTCAGAAAGTATTCAGAGATAAGATAAGATAAGATAAGATAACTTTTACTGATCCCCCTTAGGGGAAATTTACTTGTCACAGCAGCAGTAACAAACAGTAAACATTAACTCAAAAATAAATAGCAGTAAGTGGCTAATTAAAAAATAAGGCAGTAATAAAAAAAACAAGAAACAATAAGTGGGATAAGACAATAAAGCGACAAGTGAGGTAAAGTATTTACACCATGTCACATGTTTTCCTTGCATTTGGCATCCAGAAGTAATAGACATACTATTATTCATATGAGAATAGAGATGCTATGAATGCTATTGCACAGAAATTTCTATGTTATTGCACTGAAAAGATATTACATTATTTACAGTGTGCAGCAGAGAAGATGCAGTCATCACGTAAATGCAGTTATGCAGATGCAGATGGGCTAACTATTCATGAGATTTAGATAGTATAAGTAAGAATACTGAAAAAGCCAGTCCTAAAAGGATCAGAGCAATTGGTTTGCATGTTTTACCCATAGACTGTATGGTTTTACCTCGACAATTATACAATAGTGTAAGTGAGTAAAACAAATGCAGATGTGATGTTCACTGTGACGGCTTACACCACTTCTGTTCAGATGGAAATGAAAAGCTGTCTAAAGGAGCAGAAAAAGTACAATCATATTTCTAAAGCACAGTAATGTAGTGATGTTAACTATGTGATTTGCTTGGGACAAAATAACCCAGCCCCAAACCAGTCTCAGTATTAGTTGCATCGAATACAGAAACCTTTGTTGTAGTCGTCAGGAATATTCACCACACTGTTGTTAACTGATCCAAACAGATCAATGCACACATGCTTATAAAATGTATAGGAGAAAACTAAATAAACATTTTACAAAAAAAGATGCAGCTAATAAAATGGATAGTCTTTGGGAATTAACATTATTAATTATTTAATTAATTATTCTTCTGATCTCCAGCTTTCTCATTTACAAAGAGAATGAGTAATCTCGTAAACTCTGAAGGATCTCTTCATTAGGATCCCCCCAAGATAAGAATAAGCTGACGAGTTTTGTTTTTTCCGTTTTTCCCATTTAGTCACTGAGTTTTAAATTGACTCGGTCCTTTCAGTAGAAATGACTGTCCACACATTGGACATCATGCAGATGCCAGTGAAAGGCTGTGGCTGACTTGGTGCTACACTTTGCAAGGATCCAAAAAAACCCCCCAAAAAAGCCAGTTGCACCTACTTTTCTTCTGAGTATGCTTCATCTGCTCTCATAAAAAGAGAATTGAAATAAAAAGCATCTTCTCACCAGGTATTGAATGCCGTTGTCATCAAAGTGTCTGCAACTCTGAGGGAAGCGGTTCAGAAGGACTTTTATCAGACTCTGGTACCAGGCTGGACTCATGGTCAGGAAACAGTCCTGCAGGGACACAGCACACATGTTGCTCTTGACTTGGAAAGAGACTCAGGACAAGTGACTTGTAAAAGAGTGACTGTATCCCACCTCTGAAGCCAGGTCACAGCTGATGTTACAGATGTTTACCAGAAGCAGTTTGGCTACTTGTTTTTACTGCTCAGGTTAGTTAACTAAGTGTCTAAAGATTTAGAGGACAAGAACTAAGGTTCTTTATGGAGACGTCCTCATGTTCCCAGATCTCAGCAATAGACCTCCACAATGTTTTATAACCAATAGTAGACAGTAGAGGTGGGTGGATCGATCCAAATATCGATAGTATCGATACCAAGTTGGTATCGCTATCGGATCGATACTAGCGTGATGAGATCGATACTTTAATGTCAGTTTCGCTCTTGTATGCGCTTGTGTGGTCTCATCAAAGAGGTGACAGGACTTGACTGAAGCAGAAATTTTTTATAACATTTGTTGTGGTGTGAAAAATGGTGTGAAAAAAATGCACACATAATGTTTGGGGGATTTTTTACTTACTGCTCTATTGCTTCTGTTTTTGATAATAAAGTATTTTGCTGTCGCCTTTAAACTTTGCCCAAATTCTGTCCTTGGTTTTAACAAAATAATCCCAAGGAAAAACCACAAAAACACCTGAGGGTCAGCAGTGTGATGGTACATCAACCTTAAATATTAAAAGTATCGGTATTGGTATCGGTATCTGCGATACTGGCCCTGTATTTACTTGGTATCGGATCGATACCAAATCTTGCAGTATCACACACCTCTAGTAAACAGGTTGTAATAAACCAAAATGATCCTTATATTATTTTTTACCAGGTCTTGATATGATACCCAACAGTTAGCTATGACTGCGAACTCAGAGAAGAATCTTACCAGTTGTGGGTCGATCTCGCCCACTGAGCGGCTCTGCACAGCCTCCAGCAGCTCCTCCAGCTCGCTGAACGACAGCTTGGTCAGCTTGAGTTTGTCCAGGGCCAGGTGCTCTCCATGGAACAGCCTCCTCCACAGGTTGTCCCTGCGGCAGTGGCCCATCGCCTGCTCCACACTGGCCTGGATCTGTCTGCGGGCGGACGCCACCTCGTTGTTCAGCAGAGGGAACAGAGTGGAGGGGTAGAGCAGCCCCTGAGCCTCTGGTGCACCCCCTGCCAGAGGGTAAAACTCATTGCCGTCGCTAGGGGCCAAGGTGGCTGCAGCTTCAGAGGACGTGTCCACCCACAGGTCCTGCTCGGCACCACGGGACCCGCAGGCCTCGGCTCGATCCTGGGGCAGCCGGCCTCCGAGCTCGCCAGGATCACGGTGGATCTGCGGAAGCTTCTTGAAGCGGCGCATGTCAGCAGTGAGGCGGGGGAAAAGCTCTCTCTGACTGGTCATGATCACATAGAACCGCAACCTACAAATACAAGTATATGATGCATCAGCCGATTTTGACATATCATAAAAATATCACTGTACATGTCGGCTGTATGAGTAATAGCAACTTGCAGTAAATTGCTACATAAAGATGAATTTGCTGTGACAAACTCATTTAAAGCAAGACTATGTAACTTTTGTGAACAGTATTTATATATAGTATAAATATATAATTATATGATATTGGTACTGAATTTCCTTCAATTTCTCAAGATTCGTTTGAGTCGGTTGTTTTGTCGAGTTTTCATTTGTGAGGCAGAATGTGTTATTTCTTTTTTTTTTTTTTCAAAAGTGACATCCCAGTCCCATAAATTCATAATACATGCTACCACACCAAAGATCATTTAGCCTTTATTAGTGCCTGACACCGGATATTTGAGGCTGATACCTACATTCGAGTTTAAAAAAAAATCTGATGACAATATATATACGTCAATATTACATTTGTATATTTACACCTAACGTTAGCAAAGCATTTTGATAAGGATCCCCTAAATCTGTTTTTCCAAAATAGGTGGTAACACTGTAAGACTAAACTTCTCATTGCTCTCTGGAGTAACATAAATTGTACTTCTCTAGGTTAAAATATACTATCAGATTTGCTGTGAAGGCAAATTCACATTACAGTGGAAAAACAGAGGTCAGAGGTCAACATGTATGAGGTGCGCCTAAAAGCAGTTCTTCAGCGATGATGTCAATAGACCTTAAGTTTAATGCTTTTGACACGTATATTTTTTAACCCTAAAATGTCAGTGCAATTGTAAAATAAAAATGTATCATGTGTTTCATGTGTAAAATAAATGCGGTGGGGTCCAGAAATTAGCAACCAGATTAAAAATTTTCACATAAACCTACAATTATCTGAAAGTTTGAGGATTTAGAAATATTTAAAAACAAAGGTTATGGCATGTAAAATGAAAAAAACAAAAACAAAACAACCTCCCTGCTATGAACAATTAACACTCATTTTCAATGTCAAATCAAAGTTGATTTCACTGAAGTAATTTGTTGAATCAGTAAAGATTGGGAAAAGAACAAAACTAAAAGAGTTTAACAAAACTAAAGTGATATCTTCATCTTTTTTGGTCTAGCAAATCATCACATCTGGTACAAATGCTGTCTCTCATTCTTCTGTCTATTAGAAAAAAGATGAATTGACAAATGATTTAAACAGTTAAGAACACATCTAAAATGGTATAAAAGTGAGAAACATGCAACACACCATTGAAGTGTGAGGATTTATGATGAAAGCAGGGTAAAGTAGCCTCTTCCCAGATTCTCCACAGCATGTGCTGAGTCACAGTGTTACAGTGGTGCTGTGCTCTCACCATGACTATTACTATTCTATTCTTATTTCTAAGCATTTCAATCTTTAATCTGATCTGTCTTCTCATTTCTCTTTACCTCAGCAAATGCCTCTCCCCGTCTGACTGTTCCTCAAATGGAGCGGCATTATGGCACACAACCAGAGACACGTCAAAGTCATCGTGGTGGTGCAGGCCCTCCAGATCCTTGTAAGAGCCCGAACTGAAGCAATAAAGAACAGAAAGAGAAGGTTGAAATAAAGCTCCTGATGTAAGGAGAGCATATGATTATTCTGTAGTTCTGATGTATCTCACCTGTTCCACAGAGCTACTAATGCGTACTCGTGCAGGTCAGGCGTCCCTTTCTTGTTGTCAGTGGCGACTGTAGCCTTGGACATGCGAAGCGGCTTCATGCCGTAGGTGCTGGCGTGGTCAGTGATGTAGTTGTACAGCTGGTGAGCCGTTATCATCCCCGTGGAGATGGAGAAGCTCCCTGATGTAAACATGGATCACAGACTCTCACAAAGATGTTTTATTCAAAAACCTTCATGTAAAAACATGATGCAAAAATCTGTCATTTATTTCACCAGTCACTCCGAAAGACCTCCTGGTAAGGCTGAAGCAGGGAGGATACATAAATACATAATGCTAAGAGCAAAACAGATGGGAAATACTACTGAAGAGACAGACTGAAAGATTGAAATGAAATGATTAAAATATAATGCAGGAATTCCATGGCACAATTGGGGGCCGCATAAAATATTTCTGAGGACTGTCATTGGCCGATGAACCGAACTTTGAGAACCCTCGTTCCAGAATACTGTAAAGTGCTGTATGTAGCAGCCATTGGATGGCAGTGCAACCAGGATTATTAGCTGTTAAGTACCATTCCTCACCTGTAGTGCTGAGTATCCAACCTAAGTACTTTATGGGTACGAACTAAAAAAAAAAGTGTAGAGCATTTAAAAGTAGCACATAATGCTAAATGAGATTGCTAGGCTTGTTTAGGTATAAGGTGATCAGATATAAAAACATACAGTTATTAATTTAACTGCAATTATACCACCAACACCTAGCTTTATTTTTTTTTTTTTTTTTTTTTTTTTTACAGTATGCAATTTCTGCCACTAGGGGTCTCTCAGTCAAACCAATGGAAAATGAGATGTGGTTTAATGAGGGCGAGAGGTAGTGTTGGATTATGGGAGTTGTCATCATTGTTTAACAATTGCCATTGCCGATGAAAAGCTGTCTGGCATGACTCAGCAGAAATGGACGAGGTACCATATTTAAGTTTTATTCATGTTATGTTTAGTCATGCTCGCCTCTCTGAGTTTGAACGCTGTCAAGGACATGACTCTGCCACTATTCCATGGGTTGTTTTTAGACATTTCAATACAGAAATGTTGCATATTATACCTGATATTCTAGACATCCAGGGTAACTGGCATTGCAAGGTGACATGAACTATCAGTTTAAATCACCTTGGAAGACATGATTGCGGCCAAACTTGGGTATGTCTGGGTGATGGGAGATGAAGTCGTCCAGGAAGTCGGTGAGCTGGTAGCCCTGGCGTAGTGTCATGTGGCAGCCAACCAGGTACTGGTGAACCACTCGCAGGTGGAAGTCGTAGCTGAAGGAGTGAACGTGCATCAGGTCCCGCACCTTGTCACACTCCTCAGTGAAGAGCATAGAGAGCTAAAACAGAGGGGGGGGGGGGACACAGTCATCACCAGCACTGAAGCACTCATGGACAAAGTCACAGCTAACTCCAAACTCCAGTCTGGCCATTTGAACTGCACAGATCACTGTGGCAGACGCAGCTTTCTCTGAATGCTTATCTGTGTAATCATCCACTTGTGAACCTGCTCTGCATCTGAAGGGGAATACAGCCTTCTGTAAGCAACTTTGATAACGATCGGGTTCATATTATCATCTTATTTAATTAAATTCAACATCAAAAAGGGGGCTGACAAAAGCTTCAATTGCAAATGCAAATGGCTGCAATGAGAGGCTTCAGTGTGCAGTTAATTACAGCACAATACGAGTTTACAAAGAGTTAAACGCTACTTGTGCCTTTTCTTTCATATGGACCTTTTGCCTGGAACATATACAAACAGGAGTTATCAAAGCAAAGAGGCTTGAAAAATGCACAGCCGTCAGTGTCTTCTGTATCTCTGTGTCAGTGACTGGAACCTTTCTGTTCCTGGAGACCTTCACCTTCATGACTACACACATTGCTGAGATTTAAAAAAAAAAAAAAAAAAAAAAGTAGCACAGAGGAATGAAAAGAGCATTAATTTTTCTCTCCCAGGTGGAGTTCCCGCTGTCTGGCAGACAAAATAGGTGTGACCTCTTAGCCTGCTGTCTGTGGAGCCGGGAAGCCACCGGGAATACACACATCTCTTTAGCTCGGAGGTACATTTCCTGTGTGTGTTCTCCTCACTATCAAACATTTATTATTTCCTAACCTGTAATCCCAAACGCTCAGTGTTCTGGCTAATTAAACACCCTGTGTATCTTTGACAAGAACAAATTGTTGGGGTGAGTTGCAGGGTTGAAACTCGTCTCCTGTCAGCCTCGCTCAGAGGAGGTGAAGTTGATGATAGTGGCTATAATCACTTGGATCATACAAGAAGAAGAGAATACACAAAGCAAGTTGATGGGGAAAAAAAAGACAAGAAGAGTCATTAGAAGAAAGCTTCAAGATGGCGACCTCCACTGATATTTCACTTTGAGGCTGTACACCTGCACTTTCTGTCCTGGAAAAACAGAAATATTTAAACATGTACTTCATACACATGCAAACACTATGTATTTTACACACAGGTACTTAGTGCAGTGATCTAAGACCCTGAGTAATATGTTGTTGCTGCAACTATCTGACTGTGAACAAACTACTACTGTAGTCTACAAGGCTGAAAGGAATGTGTGGACAAAGGGTTTTTTGGCATTTAAAACAATTAAAATTAAATTTTCACGTTATCTCTTCTTAATGTGGTAGTAAGTTGATTGGATTTATGTGGTGAGGACCGCGGCCAGGAATTTTAGAGTCCAAGTAATGAAATATTACAAATGATGTGAACATTACATTTCACGTGTGAAATATCTGAAAGCTACATACGTGTTTATTATACACATTTTGTGTTTTTTTGTATCTAGTTTCAATTATTAGGTCTGACATTAGATGCCTTTTCACATCTTGGTGAACAGATGGTGGACCATGAAAAGACAAGGGGACAAGGGAATTGTCCACTATGAATGAATTCTTCACATGTGAAAACTGACATGTAAATGTGCCTATAAGTAATTTTTTCACATGTAATGGTGTTTGATATGTAATTAGAATGTGAAATGTTTAACATAAATTGTGAAATGATTGATGAAGCCATAAAAGGAATTAAACAAAGATGCTTATCTTTTTGGGGGGCTCAATTATGGAATAAAATGAGTAAGGATATGAAAACGTGTAATTCATTATTCATGTTTAAAAAAAAGATCTCCCAGTCTATTTTTGAGAGATATGTAAATGAATGAATTTGTTTTCTTTATGAAGGTCACACATTGTATATTTTCTATTTTCATTAGTCTCAAATGTACATTATAAGGTAACTTGTATTTGATGTAAATGTACAGTATATTCTAGGCATACAAGCTTTCTGCTTCTGCCTGTTTCAGTCTCACATAAACTGCTCTATATTTTGTAAGATGTACATTATTATGTTGTGTGACTCTCACAAATAAACTGATTAATTTTAAGTACAGAATAAGAAGTATTGGAACCAACTCATAAACTACCCCCCATGTTTAATTATACAATAGTGCTCTCCTCACATTGCTATAGTGTAGAGCCATCATTTTTTTTAGCGCACCCAATCTTGCCCACTCAGTAGTCTTGCCTAATTTGAGCTCGTCAGAGATGTAGAGTTTGAATAGAAGAAGGCCTAGAATTGAGCCCTTGGGAACTCATAATATACTTATATACACTTATAATTTTTGTTTGTTCAAATATGTCGTTACTGATACAAAGTAATCTCTGTCATTTATAAAGGATTTATACCAATTCAGTGCCAGGAAATCCAACCCAATTTTACAGTCTGTCTACATGATTATTTATAGCAAGCATATCAGCAGCAGTTTTCGGCCCTGTTTTATTCAATGACTGACCCTTTAAACCCAAAGAGATACTGAAACTGATAGTGTGAGGTGGCCTGGAAGAAAGTCCCAGCTCCAGCCAACCCCAAGGCTACCAAAGATGCAAGAGGAAATATAGTGGGATTATCAAAGAAAGGCCAAAGGGCACAACAGTGGTTGCACAGACACTTAGAAAATCACAAGCTGAGACACCCATGACACCCAAACCAGCAAGCACAGAGACGGATAGGCTGATGAAAGTCAAGGAGGAAAAGGTAATCACAGGGGAGCTCGACTTGGGCCTGATCCTCAGATAAAGAAGATATTTTAATACCGTACCTTTCCCCAAGAAAAAACAATCTTTGAGGTACAACATTCAGGTAACCCTGGCACTTGCTTCATAGTCAAAGCATATGTTGTAGAACCTGTAGCTCCCACAGATATGAAAGCACACTTCATTAAACACTGAAACCCACTCATTCCCAAGGAGACAATAACACAGACATGTAGATTTGGAAAAGAAGAGACCAGGACTGGTGGCAGCAAGCAGAGCGGCGGGGAGGGGTGAAGCCTGATTGTAGTGAGACACCCCTCCCTTGACAATGGCTGGGACATACCGCACAGTCAGATACTGGGGTGGCATCTGGGAACGGCTTGCAACGAGGTTTGGTGAGGAGGCTGCCCTGATGGAGAGATGACATGAGGTGGGACTCGGCAGACACACGGACAGATGGATGGAAAGGAAGACTGAAGAGATACTACTAGAATAATAAGAACATGGATTCTCAAACCTTTTTCATGCTACAAAAATGCAATGAGACACACATTACATACACACATCAGAGCTGTGGACCCAGTCTGGAGACCAAAGATCAATACAAGAAAATCATATCTGTTATATTCACAGTTCACTGTGTGTGGAAGAGCCTGAACCGACTATTTCAAAGAAAGAGAAGTTGACTACTTCTATTGTACACTATAGAGCTACTATCAATACGAACACAACATTTCCTGCTTCCTGTATGTGATATTATTTTAATAAATTCATTTTACTGTCAAGGCAGTTGCTTTTATTTTGAAATAACCACAGTATATTTTGACAGTGCTATCAAGGTAACTCATTACCAATCAAATTTATCTAAAAATAAGGTTTAGATATTTTTGAACAGTTCTTGTGGGCAATACTGTTACACATATAAAGATAGCTTTTTGGCTTGTGAGCAAAAAAGAAGAAATCTGATCCTCACACATGTAAAGTGATTAGATGTAGAGCAGAAATGTTTTGAATTGTCCGGGAGGCTACAAACACCACAGTACACTGAGCAGGTCAGATGTGAGGCTGCTGCACTATGTTCAAGATCAAAACAGTAGGAAACTTGTAAACGCCTCTACTGTGTGGGGAGATACTGGTGAGGACAGAATCATGACTGGGTGTGTTTAAAGTATTAAGTGAAATCATTTCTGAAAGAATTGAAGTGAGGCTGTGACACAAAACAATCTCCCTCTGACAAAAGAAAATATGACTTCATAAACAATAAAACAAAGCTTTCAGCCTCTCTCTGTATTTTCTATGTCCACTAACCTGCTGGTTAAAATGAGTTAATCTTAGCAATACAGATCTTTTATTACTGTGTAAGCTCACTGACTTCATGACTCTTCCATACTTGTGCTACTTGGTTTCAGTATTTACCAATGTCCCATAATGGAGACATTGAGACAATGAGCCAGCGTACACAATACCAGGACCTGAAACTGAAGCAGCTAAATGGAATTCAGCCATTAATAATTTTAATATTCATACCTGCTTCTCCTGCTGCGTCATGTTAAAATGTGTGCTCCAATGTGTTTATAGCATAATCTTTTAGTGACAAATTTATTTAATATAAATCATGTTCTAAATTGTTTTGTGTATCTATAATGAATTGGCAGTGTGATCATGTCCATATTAGGGTGACATTGTTGCTTTGGCTTAGCGACAATATTAGAGTGACTAAAGATTACTGACACAACATCCAATTAGAACACACACTTCAACTCTCACTTAGACATGTGGACATGCAACTGCAATTTCTACTCTCACTAATGTATCTCTGTGTTTGCAGAAAGAAAGTCAATTCATAAATAACACAATTAACTGAATACATTCTTTAATTTGGCCCAATCAATTTCAAGCCTTTATTCAGACTATTTAAGGACATCCTCAGCAATAAGCTGTAATACAAGCATTATTTCTGCCTTTTTCACCACTTAAACCCTTTTGACACCACACTGTGTATAAAGCCTCTGTCTCTTCATGAACACACAACGTCTTGCATCACTTTGTAGATTCTCTGAAAACAAGTGCCATGACATCAAAGTGCACTGATCCTCAAATCTGAAAATGGATCAGTCCCAAGTGGGAGAGGATGGAAAGAGTGAATGTTCACCTTATACAGAACCAGAGCAGAAATGAACCTGTGGGCTGTTGGCAGATGGGATTAGAGTTCTGTCTGAAAAGCCTGAAATCCTTCAAAAATGCATAATCACAGATGTGAGAAATTGCAACCTCTGATTATTTATAGAGCACAAACCTCAGTTTTATGCACAGAACACACAGTGGAATTGTTTTTCCTGTGAGACATCTTTAAACGTCTATAATACATTTAAAAGGTATAGGAAACTTGATTCTAAATCATGTTCCTTCTGCTTGACTTTTTTTCCCTCACAGTAAAGACTTGCTGACTTTGCCTACTACTTTGCAGTATAGGGATGGAAAAGGGAAGAACATAATTTCTTCTAGATGTAGTTTATACAGGATTTTACGTAAACTAAAAACCGCCAGAGATTATTTATAACTTTTCTCATGGAAGATGACAGAAAACCAGCTTGTTTTGTATTCACTCCTGGCTCAATTCCTATACTTGGAGGGAGTTCCTTGGAAAGTTTACAGGCCCAGACAGACCAGAAAACAGTGAATTTATTCTTCACAAAATAGGTGGTTTTAGAAGCTTGGTTATGTCGTGACTATTTACACAGTAGAGTAAATAAAATTGAAAGGTGCAACTAAGCAAACATGCTAAAATGGCTTATTCTGTTTTGGAGTCTCCAGCTCTCATCCCCCCAAAGGTCAGATCTGTCAAGACAACTTGCTACAGGCTAATGGTATGAATTCTGAAAAGTTCACCAGTGTTGAATTGGATGTTAAAAATGATTTGCGCAGATTTGCTTCACGCCTGCAAGTGCATACATTGACTGCTGCAATTCACACTGATTTTCTCCTTCCTTATGTTCTTCAGCCTCTTTAATAATGATGCTCCAACCATTATGGACCAGTTGTGCCTAATGACTCACTCATACATCAGAGGAGACACCCAGGTGAGAGCAGTGCTGACTAAACACTGCTCAGATGTCGCAAAATGCAGCATTCGAAACAAGAATTAAACATAATACAATTTAATTAAAGAAATAATACAGGAGCAAAGTAATAGAAGTTGGTGGCATTTCTAAGAGCTGATGGCGAGACCACCAAGAAAATTAACACCTGTTCAACGACTTTGACTTCCTTTACCTTTAATATACTGTACTTCATTCCACCTTCTCAGAGAGCAGGCAGCTTTGCATGGTTGTCTGTTGTAGAATACTTATTTCTGTCTTTCAGTACTTCATCTCTGGGAATGCATGAAAGAGTACGGACTGGAGAACCCAATGAAGTCTGAGAAGTGACATAGTGTGAATAACACCCTGGATAGTGAAAGTGCTAAAGCAAACTTATTTTCTTTCCACATGAAGAATCACTCTCAGAAAGCATCAGGATTTCATCTTCACAGGCAGTTACATTTTGAACGGGTCTGAAGCAATGACAAAAAAAAAAAAAAGAAAGAAAACCCCCACCTCCTGCGCCAAGAATGGATGGAAACTGTTGACATGGTAGTTGCAGTTGGTAGCCTTTCATTTCACTGCAGTACTGTAACTGCACAGTATTTTCAGAATTAAGCCCACAAAGATTAGGAGTGTTCTGTAATGTACTTGTTGTCTCTTGAAGAAGTGTCCTATCAAACAGAATACAGTGTCACACAAAGGCCTGTGGATAACAGCTTGTTTTCTTAAGGATTCTGCTCAGCTGCCATTTGCATGTCATTTCCTCAAATGCTTATCAGAAACATGTTCATGTTTAACTGACAAAGATCTCAAGTGACCAAATGTATTATGACTCTTGAGTTCAGGAGCAAAGGCAAAGCAAGCATCAAATTATGACAGTGCCACAGAGGTTTGGAAGGATCAGGTCGAGGTGGACAACAAAATGTCATTTGAGGACATTTTGGTTGGAAACAACTTCTATACGTAGAGTCAGTACAGTACAAAACTGTATAGAATAGTGTCATCTGCATAATCTGCAAGACGGAGCAGAACTAACTGATACTACAGTATTTACAGAGAAAACAACATTGCTAATATAAACATTAAAGTTAGAGTAAGATGCCGATTGGGTATTATATGTCCAGGAGGTATAGTTGCTGAACCATATGTGAGCACTATGACAAAATATTATATTACATATTATGAGTTTGTAGAATATCATCTGTTGTTAATTAACATAATTTCAAACAAACATAGCTGTTATTGTGATCTACTGTTTGCTCTCTGCAGGCCAGTGTCTGTAATCTGCCAAAGACTGTTTCTGAAATGGTAAAAGGAGCCTCATTCTGTCACACCACCACCACAACCACCACCACAACCGGACGGACTTCCTGTAGTCCCAGCATCTCCAACACAGTCATACATTTCTCTCTTTTCTAAATTACTCTGATTGGGATCTGTGCTGATTAAAAAAAACTTGACTGGGACATCGTTATTCTAAAGTGTCTTCCTTTGCTTGGGGTAAATGGCTGAAAGTGCTTCAACAACCATTCTTCACGCAAGAGAACTTTAGGTCTGCCCAAAAAGTCACTAGATCTGTCACTTGGCTACATAAAAATTCACTGCAGGACTCTTGCCTTGTGAACCTGATTTGGCAATTTTGCCTTTTACATTTTAGAAAAATTCATGTCGAAGGTTTGTGGTAACAATTACTAACATATAGATATTGTTTGTTTTTTTTGTGTTTCAATTTTACTTCTAAGTAAGAATTATGGCCAATGAGACATGTTTTGCATACAAACAAACGAACAAAAATGTTAACTTCTGCACTTCTACTGTTAACATTTCGAACACTAACCCCAAAACTGAGGTACATGCCTTAAGATAAGATAAGAACTTTATTAATCCCAAAAGAAATTCTCCATAGCATGGCTTCTGTGTTCCTGCCTTTAAGTGATTTGGTAATACTGCACCTGAGTTGTTGAAGAAATTGCAGAGGAAAAACTACACAAAATACCTCAGTGAGAAACATCTACCGTAACTACAAATATTGACACTTCACATCCCCAGCCCACATGGCCTCAGTTCAGCTGAGGGCTAAGAAGAGGAGCAAAAGAATGAGAGAGTGAGAGACAGAGAAGGCAAGTCAATCAGCTGAGCCCGGGGAATGGCTGCCATCACAGCTTCACAGAGTGCTTATCATTGACAAGAACTGTTCAGTAAACAGATTTATCCTGGCAAAGATCAAAATGTCCAGTGTCCGAAAACGACTATAAACACATCATTGAGTCACATGTTGTAGTTGCACTGGGTGACATGTTCCTTCATTTGTATGAACACACAAACTGGAGCTCACTTTGACCAAATCCCATATACACCATCCTGGTCCACCAAACACTCACTAGAGCACCACGTTTTCATCGAGCACAAGCAGTGCTCAGATAGTGTTTTCCGTCTAATGTGGTTAAAGCAGGAACACCACTTAAGCAGTCTACATTAATCTAGATTATCTTAGATTAATGCCATTCGTACAGGTACAGGACAACACAGCTCCATTAGAATTCATGTGTGTATCTCTCAAAGTCTTGAGTAATTACGTGAAAATACACACAACGAATTATTACACAAAACAATGAACTGGGAAAAGAATCTCTATGACCAAAGAAAAGTGTAGTGTACGAGTGTTGTCAAGGGACAAATGTCCATAGTGTGAATGGAGGAGGGATACAGTATTTCCTTCCAGACTTCATTTCCTTTGTAATCAGTCTGCAGTGGTTGGAAAAAAGCTGCTGTGGAAACATGCTTTGTGAGTGGTGATGCTCTCTGGCCCGTGGTGTCTCAACATGTATTTTAAGTTCTTCCACCTGAACAGAGAATGAGCCGGACAGTGGCAGTCACTGAGGATGCTCTGAGTTTCTCCTCCAGTGTTGTGCTGTGGAGGGAAGATCAGAGCTAATGACTCTCTCTGTAGGTTTGATGACTCGTTGAACATACTTGCTCTCAGTCATTTCGTTCGCCAGTTCCCTTTATGAGGACTCGTAGCAATGTTTGATGACACCAAGAACGGCCGTGTCATCTGCATATTTAATTATGATGTCCAGTGCTTATTATGAGCTCAGCAGACACCTTATTTCCCTTCTTCATCAACTATGGACTATCTGTAAGGAAATCCAAATCCAGTGAATTCCGGTGAATGTTGGCACCCCAAGGTCTGCCAGGTCTCAGCTTTACTGGCCAGACAGTTTTGAAAGCAGAGTTGAAAACCAAAAGAGCCTATGTATGTTCTGTTCATGTCCAAGTGTTCCAGTGCAGAGTGAAGCACTAGTAGGGCCCTATAATTGCCGCGATCGCGGACGGAATCGCGGAATTGGACAATAAAAACGGAATTTATTGCGGAATATCGCAGAAATGTTCTTTTCATGAGAAAGAGGAACATAAACATGGGCAATCGTTCCCGGGGGTTGCTAAGCAATGTGACACAACCCCTGCCCCCCGCCACTTTTGAAACCATATGAAAACATGGCGCTCCCCCCGTCTGCTAAAAAGCTACGTATACGACGCTAATGCCTAAATACAGAGCTGAGCAGTACCCGTCTATGTGTCAGGTGACCTCTTATTTTGTACATTTTCTCAACACTCTGTTGACTGGAAGCAGAAAAATTAATGTGATGACCACCTGTTGTCCAAAAGTCATATTTTTTTTAAAGTCAAGCATATTTGCACTTAAAGAAAAAAGGGCTAATTGAGCTCTTTATTATTATTTCCTAATATGTCATTTGTTTTCACTGGAAACATTTTTTATTTGAAGTACTTAATGCAATGTTGTGTTGCATGAAGCAGCAGTAAAGTATTGAGGAAAAGTGCAATATTGTGTCGCCTCAATGAATGTAAGGTCATTTCTATTTAATTAGTGTGCATTTTATTCATAAACATTATTAAAACACACTCTTTTGTGGTAAAATATGAGTAAAAGGTAAAAAAAAAAATGGAATTCCAATTTAATTCCAATGGAATTTATAGGGCCCTACACTAGGGCCAATGTGCCTCCCACTGATCTATTCAGGCCGTAGGCAAACTGTAGAGGATCCACCGTATCTGGAACCGCAGAGTTTATGGGCTGGACAAGCAGGTAAACGTTGCAAGTGCCACAAGCCTTAAGTCCTTCAATGTGAATGTGTTTGGTGTTTTTTAGGGACAATGGGATGGACTTGCCCACAGCTGTTAGCTGTTCAGCACAGGCCTTCAGGACTCTTGGTGATAACTGCTTCAGAGCCCTAAGAACCTGTGTGTCACCTGGAGTGTGTGGTCTCCTCAAGGACCCCTGAACACCATGTAGGCTGCTGGTGTTATGGTGTTATGCTATCCTACGTCGGAGCCATGTTTAAAAAAAAAAAAAGAAAAAGAAAAAACACAGCACAGAGCAGTCCAAATATTCTTCTGTGTAGCCATCTCACTCAGGAGGTTGCTCAATTTATTATTCAGAGACTGGGCATTGGAAAATGTTATAACGGAGAGAGTTAGCCTTCCTCTGATAACCATGCACCGGAGTCTCTGCCTGCCTGCCTGCAGCACTTTCATGGCAACCTCAGGTCACTGGGAAAGCCCCCTGCTGTGGCCTGGCACAGCCTCACTCCAGCATGCCAATATAGCTCGAGCAAGGAGTCGAGCACACTAAGGTCAAAGAATCCTCTATGGCCCAGTTCACTTAGCTGTTTTAAAGTCGCTAGTTGTACTTAACAGGAGCCCTTACATACCATACATGGAAAGAAAAGAGAGACAGCAATAGATAGAAAACCAGCTAAAGCTCGACTTGGAGAGCTCCACAACATCACACACAGAGGAGTGTCATCTCGACATAGTGTTGACGAACTATGACAATGTCCACAGCTGTTTTATATAAAAACTTCTCCTTCAGTCTATTAAATCCCTGCAGCCATCTGAGGGCAGCAGGACACACGGTGATAAATCTGCAGCATTTGATTGGAGCAGTGTTGCCAGACAGTATCAATACACACAACACACAGTGTCAGATCACTGGAGCTCATCAATCGTCCAAAAATAAGTTTCCATTTGAATTGCTTGTGAATAGATTATTCTGTAAAGGATCAACATATTGGTTTCCTACTTTAGTATCCTATTGCCTCAGCTATAAGATTAGAGGAGCTGCTAAACATAACTGACCATAAAAAATTAGTGGCAAAAAAACTTTACATGGTCAATTTTTTAAAATAGTCCCCAACAAATACAATCCTGTTTGAGTCATGGTTGCTGAAAAACTACACATCTCATGGGATGTGTTTAAAATAACAAAAACATGGCCAGTATTATCTTTTGATAACTGTAGTTCCTATGAGCAAAACTACCATGGATCAACAGACAAAGAGCTCCAGTTACACAAACTTCATCAACAGACATCAATCCACATCACAAACTATTAACCAAAAGCCCAAAGAGGAAAAGGGACAGCTTAGTGTTGTGTGTCCACACAAATTATTACCAAGCATTTACCTGGGAGTTGACTGTCTGGCCCATGGGGATGCGGGAACACTCCAGTGCATATTGCTTCACACAGAAGTAACACCCCTGGCAGAAGGAGAAGGCACATGGGGAACACATGGTTATTTGTGTAATAGATAAACATTATTAACGTCTTGTTGACCAGTTGATAAAGCCATCCATGGGGAGAACAGATGCGTTGAATTCTGGGTATCTGTCTGGGGCCTATTTATGGTATCAAACGTGCGGTAGTGTGAAAGCCTGGAAAAATAATCACACATTACTGGGAGACCTGATAAAAGATAAAGAAAGAAGTCACAGTAAATATTTATAGCACGATCCAGAAAAACGTGAATGTGCTAAAACATTAAAAGGGACAGATTTATAGTATTGTGCTATTAGCAGACATGTTGCAACAGTGACTAGCATAATGATTCTGAGTGATCCTCATCTCACCTGAAAAGCCAGTTCCATCAGCACGATCCCCCCAGGCAGCGCCCTCTGAAGGTGATATGCAGTAGTGCCAGATGCTGTCGTCTGTAAAGTTCATTTACAAAACAACCTTACAATCGCAGTTTGCCACAAAGGAAAATAACTTCTAATCCAAGCCACCTCTCACTGACGTTATCGGCAATGAAAAGGTTACCACGACCTGCCAAAAAAATACATCATGCTTCTTGAACACCCTGCAGGGAATTGAGCACTGTAGTCTTTTTTCATTATTACAACAATACACACACTATATCAGCAAGACTGTCTTCAGAAGTAAAATACTACACTAATTATATAATGTGAACAGCACTGTATCAGTTTCTAAATGCATGAGGTCAAAGCTTGGAGAACTATAACGAGCTGCCCAGTCATTGGCTTTGAGCCACAGCACTGCTTTCAGTCTGTACGGTCAACTGCTTGTTTGCTGCTTTGTAGTTACTTAACTTTATGTATACAATTTTGGTTTACTTGTCAGTGCTATTGGTCGGATATGAGTCCGGACCCATGTTTACAAGCCTCTGACTGACAATGTGTCCCCGTTCAATACTGTTGTTCGCTATCGACACGCCTGTGGATTGTATTGCTGCTTATCATACCCCCAACCCCCCCCCACTGAGCCTGGTTCTGTCCGAGGTTTCTGCCTGTTAAAAGGAAGTTTTTCCTCGCCACTGTCGCATCAAATGCTTGCTCATGATGGGAACTGTTGGGTCTCTATATGTTGTTGGGTCTCTTGACCTGCTCTGTATGTAAAGTGCCTTGAGATAACTTTTGTTGTGATTTGGCGCTATACAAATAAATTGAATTGAATTATTGTTTTGTATGACCACTGCCTGTATTTTGGATTTAAATTCTCCTGTCCTTTCCCTCTCTAAGTGTCATGCTTGGTGTTTTTGACTTTTGCACTGTTTTTGAGCTCAGCCTTTTGGTCTGCTCCTTGTCTGCTTTTTTTTTTTGCCTCGCTGACTGCTTGTTCGTGTATGGCCTCAAGATATCAAGCAAACTTTGGTATCTTTGGACTTCACTTCAGTGTTTTTGTGTGATCTTTGCATTTGACTCTTTCTTGCTTCTGAGGAAGGAAAAGTTTCACATGAACACACATGGAATTGTTACTATAGCACAGCCTGGCTCAATTCCCAAGTGTGTGTGTGTGTGTGTGTGTGTGTGTGTGTGTGTGTGTGTGTGTGGAAAATAAGATTTCTGCATCTCTGAGGCAAATACTAACCTTAGGGCTGTCCTCACTCTTCTGCTTTACATAAGAAAAAGACATCCTCCCTTCTGATGACATGTTGGTCAGCATGGCAGCACGAGCCCGGGCAATGCTGTGAGGGATGGGGCGGGGGGGAGTGGAGGACAGGGGTCAGTTAGGGTCTCCATGAAAACCAAAGAGGTCTGGGCCTAAAGGCTGATGGACCACGAAGAGTGCATAGCCAACCCAATTCAGAGAGAGTCACACAGTCTGAGCCTAGAAAGTGACAGGCAAGCAGGACAGGCATCTGCCCTGCATCTGTTCTGGTTAGATCAGCCATGGGGCAGCAGTACTAGGAGGTCAGAGGTCAGATGAGGATCAAAACACATTTGATGACTAATGGATGAATCCTGCTCATGATGGAGGAAGAGAGGAGACCAGACTGACTGGTAGAGAAACAGAAATGGAAGGATACATTTTTAAGTTTCACACAAAACATAAGCAGAATCATGCAGAAAAAACACTTTGTGATGCTGTGTAACAAATACCATCCATTTACTAATGCAATGGTCAGAAAGGTCGTCTATTTCAAAGAGCAAACAAAAAGCTTGGGCTGTTGTTGAATGTTGCTCAATAGAATGAAAACAGTGTAAATCTCATCTTTGTCAACTGCCATAAGGATTTGATGTGCAGGACGGGTCATTAGAGGTATTGCAGGTTTCACATGCATTGAAGGCTCATTTGATTGAGGAAGCCAAGCAGAAAAAACATCACGGGCAGAGATAAGCAATGGTCATTAGCAGACAACAATTAAAGGGTAAATATAAACATAAACCATTGTTGCAGTCACAGACCTGCGAGCTGGAGACTGAGGCCGGACCTGGACCAGAATGAAGCCCATGCTCTGGAGGTACTGAACGTACTGCTGGAGGAAGGTGCTGGAAATTTCCAGCAGCCAGGGTTCTTCCTTCAGTCGACTGGGCAGCATGTCAGCTGAGTCGGTGCTGTAGCTTCGGTCCCGACCTGATGCTATGGAGTCACTGGAGCGATGCCGTTTCTGGGGCACATATATCAGAATTTCAAACCTTTTCTTATCAACAGTGCACAGCATTAAGACACAAAAATTAGGCCCAAGACTGATTTTGTGTACCACTATTATTAATAAGCAAACATTACCTTAAACTATGGCTAAAAGCAACTAGATTATAATTAGAATAGTTTGTTTGAAAATACATTAGTGTTCTCTCTGTGATTCATGAATTTACAGGATGTCCATAACCCCGGGTGTTCTGCTGCTGGGGAACTGTCTCAGAGTAAACTGGCCAAAGATGAGCCCTGACTAAGAACAACCCCATGAACCCTTCTTCACAGTAAAAGCCATTGTAAAATCTTTGCTTTGCATCAGCAGTAACTGAACACAGCTCCAATATTGCTGAAATATAAGTAAGCAGTAAAGTAAGTCTGAAGGCAGTTCCTATGAATTGGCAGACAGGAATGGATGTTCCTGTTCTAATAAAATAAGGCCAAAGAACGCGCTCTGTTATTAGAGTATCATACTGTCACTGGAGAAGTGAATCCAGCTGAGCAATGATTCAAAAACTGTTGCAACAGAGAAGAAGCTAAATGAACAACTGTCTCGCCTTTTAATATACTACGTAGTAGTTCGTGTTGCTGGTGGATAGTGGTAGGTACAGAGTACGTTAATGTATGCTCTTGAGTGAGTACTGAATACATAAACATATTGAAAAATAAAATCACTTTCTATGGACACATAGAAATAGTTAATCAAGACAAAACCTCCTCTTCCTGTACTTTCCTTTGAGTCCGACAGCACACATACCTTCACTGGAGGCTGAATGACCTGCTCCTCTTGGATCTGCTTGCGGAAGATGGGGTCAAAGAGGAGTGGGGTGGCACAGTAGTGAACGAGCCTGGACGACTGCTTAAGGGTCTCCAAATCTGTCCCCTGTTGAGACATCTATGATTATTATCACATCAGAGTAAGGTGCTGACAGACGGTCAAATGTGATACACAAGCTCATAACAACTTTGAATTCAATAATAAAGTCTACAGGACTCCATATGAAGCTCATTCAAAGATTTGGCTGATGGACATTAAACTTTGTATAGTAAGTACCGGAGCTTGATATTCAGTTCCATGCCTGACCATGGTGTAGTCAGATCACATCGAACTGTTCATTTAGTTTAGTTAATTACAGTGGCATGAAACCTGCCAAAAACCAGATGTCAGTGAAAGGGCTTTGGGCCCTCATGGACCCAGTCGGACTGCAGACCTCTTCTTGCATGTTCTTGAGTTAAGAGTTCTCTGTGGGCATGTGTTGAAATATCAGATTTGTAAATTTGATGCCACTGCGTAACCTCTCTCGAGATGTCACTGTGGCAGACAGAAACCTTTTTAATTAGCTCGGACATACTCCTCTATAAAACAAGGCAATACAAAATGATTTCCCCAAGGGCTTAACTGTAATTGTAGCTTCTCCAAGTTATAAAGTAGTGAAAGGCACCAGTCCCCCAGGGTTTGTCAAGTCCAATTAGCTAGATTTGATATTAAACTACTACTCACGGTATAAGAATTTAATACTCAATTCTGACTTGCTGGTCAAATCCAATTTGCTGTTAGACTGTTCACATTATGTTTCTTAATGTGCCCAATATAATTCCATTTTGAGCTTGTCACCTTTTTGAACCATTGTAAACCATTACACAAAATCTGACGTTGTGATAATGAACTGCGAAGAGAAGGAGACTAGTTTTCATTACTGTACTGAAAAGTTAAAAAGTTAAGACTAAAGCTTAGCTGTATGGGTAGTGCAGCAGCATTCTTCTGTCTCACAGCTGTTTTTTCACAATGAAGAGCCAAGTCCTCACTGTCCCTCTGCTGAACACAGCCAGAGCAGCTGTTTCTATCTTTCCTCATGCAGTAAAACAACTGCTCGAACTGAGGTTGCTTCTATCAAATTAGACTTGTACCACTTATCAGAGTTAGAACCACAAATCAAAAAACGTAATATATTAATGTATAATATGTAATCTGATCACCAGTCGCCATTAAAAAAACATTTACTCTGTATATGAGATCAGGGTTCCCTACAGTATGATCACATCCTTCAACTATTCCATTACTGTATTTCAAGTTACATATATTTTAGATGTAAAGGTGGGGTTGCATGCACTTCAGATTCTGTGTGGATGGTGTGTGGCTTCAGGGCAACTCCACCAACCAACTCCACCATCATGGAGTAGAAAAACAGCTTATGAGACTACAGCCATGTTTTGAACCAGGCTGTAAATATGTTTTTTTCTGTGGTAAAATCGGACATTTTAACATGGGGCTCAAATGTAATTGACTCCCTTCTGCGGCCTGCTCTAGTGGTTATTCGAGGAACTGCAGCTTTTTTGCACTTCCGCATTGGCTTCATTTTTCAGTGCCGGAGGTTGCCGCTTGGTCTACATGTGGTTCTCACGACAATGACTTGGGGTACTTACTGAAATGGGCATGTTGGACTGTGCTGACCGCTGCTGCCAAGTCACAAACAGGTTCTCTATCTTCATCTGTTTTTCCAGTTCTGTCAGCACAAAGACAAAGTCGTTAGTCCTCCTTCCTGGAGTCTGATGGGCTAATAGGACAAAAATTATTATTATTATTATCATTATTAGTCGAGTAGCAGGAATAACCTCTCCGCTCAGCAGCTTTGATATCCAAGAGCTGGCCGCCATGTCGGGCCACCACGTCCCCCTCCATCAAGGGTCGGATTGTGCAGACGTCCCTCAGAGCCTCGTCGAAGGGAAGCAGCTCGGAAGGGAAGTGAAGTGGAGCAAGACTTCGAACAGAGGTACCCAACCTGCCCTGCTCTTTACTGGGCAAAGGAGGCACTGCGCTACGCAGCAACGCATCGGGCTCAATGGAGGGGCTTAGGAATGGATTGGGATCCTGGAGAAAAGCATTGAAAAAAGACAAAGGACATTAATTGAATGGATTGAAAATAAATGCTAAACAAGGCAGCAAAGACAGACAAAAGAATGCCCATATCTAGAGCTCTTGAATCATGAGGAGCAGAGAGGCACCTTTAAATAATAAAGCTCTCTGTTAGAGGAAAAGGATGATCCAGGATGTTTGAGTAATATTTGGGTTAAATGATATCAGTGACTTGGCTGGATTTTGGTTCACATTTCTTCTGATCACACTGCATGGTATCTTCACTGCATTGTACATTAGTGTTGATGGGTATTCTTATTATTAGATGCTTCCATTTCCAGAGCTAGTTCATGTGGCCTGGTGGCTGTTGAGAGGAACTTTTGGGCGAGTTTGTTCAGCGGAGCAGCTCAGGGCCCAGATGCCCAAGTGTGGCAGAGCTGGCTGCACTATGCCCACAGGCTGGAGGGTCAAACTGTGCACTGGTGCTCCCTCTGCTTCTCATCAGGACCATGACAGATGAAGCTCTATTCAGGCAAATTTTCTGCTGCTCTGACTCTGCCTTCTGTCCGGACTCATTAGTAATGCAGTGATGAACAGCGAGGCCATCGAAGGGAAAGGAAAAGTTTGGTTCTTTCTATTCTTTGAGCTTGTTTCGTAATTGGCCTTTGGGGGGGAGGCTAAAAGGGCATTTGGTGTCTTCTTTGCTGTAAAATGCTGCTCTAATAAATCTCAACTGCAGCCCATTCTACACAACAATGTAGGGACAACACTGTGCGTGACATTTTTTCTGTGTTTTTCAACACATTTTAATTTAAGCTCAGCTGCATTGCATGCTTAAAGTCAACGTCACCATGAACAGATTGACCTGCTGAGAGGGGGGCCTTGAGCAAAATGGGCTGCTGGACCCTTCTTAACCCATCTATCACCACTTCCTTCCTCCCGCTCTGTGCATTCCGAATGTTATTTCTATGCTGTAAAACTAGCTGACCAAAGGTCTTCTGTGTGGTAATTTGATTAAACACATATTGATTTAGGAGTAAGCATCATGTAAGCACCCTTTTAATTTTGTACTACTGCAAATACATTTACCAAAAAAGCAGGTGCAATTTGAGACAACACGGACTGATCAGTCCTTGTGCCCATGACCCAGCACTTGGCTCTTATCATATCAGCTGATATTGGGCTTTTAGAGATGCACATTAAGACAGATTTTTTTGGACACACATTGTACCTAGGGCTTTGGTTCGTTAGCCAATTTCATGTGAAGCCCCATCCCATTGACTGCAGCCATGTTTTTGACCAATTTTGCTCGTTTATAATAGGAAGTTGTCCCCTAAGGCTGTATAACCAGTTTGGTCTTGATACAGTCAAAATAATAATAATAATAATAATAATAATAATAATAATAATAATAATAATAATAATAATAATAATAATAACAATAATAATAATAATTATAAACCACAAAGCACAAATACAAAACAGAATTCTACTCTTTCAGGGTTGGAACCCTAACCACATAACTTAATTGATGTGTTATTTAAAATGATTTATCACCTGGGATAAGGCAGGAGTAATTCTCTGCCACCAGGTTTGAATGGATTTTTTTAGAAAACAGTGGAGGCCTTTCTGAAACTTCTATTACTACTGCCTGAAATAAGGAAAACCTGCACCTTATACTTGACCAGAACATTAATAGTGATAGTAAAAAAAACATATATATATATAGAAAAAAATCTATATATATATATATATATTTTTTTTTTTTTTTTACCTCAACAGCAGTTGCTGTTGGAAGACTATTAACTATATGCTCTCTCGACCTGCATTTTCTCAATCTCAATCTCAATTTCTCAAGCCTATTGTCAGAATCTGCCCATATTCCAAATCTGATGTATATGTGAGTGCTCTCTTACACTAGACTGGGCTCTATAGCATTTGTCCAGTGGCTGAGGAAATTAAAATCACTGGAGTCTTTCTGTGCTACTGTCCTCTTACTCACCAGCGGGAACAGTGAGGTTGATATTACAGCTGATTCATGAAGTGAGGGCGGAGGAGAGGAGGGGTAGGAGTGTGAAGGAAGACTGGCTGTTAGCAAATAGTTCTGTAAAAACAAAATACTATGCAGAACCCTCTGAGCTGATCATAAATAATCCAGGAGGATTAATGGAAACTGACAAGGATTAAATTGCACTGAGGTAGTTAAGCGTTTCATTTTAAAAAACAAGGCCAGGGTTGTACTTCCAGGATATGATTAGGACAACACAGGAAGGCAGAAAATACAGAGGAGCATGAATCAAAAAGAGTAAAAATGCTCTTGTTTTGGTTTGTGCCACAGAGACCATCAGTTGCATATTGCTCTGTAGTTCCATATCTAATGCAGGAGACCCAGCAGTTTTGCTGAGATACTCAAAACAGAAAACAAGCCAGAGTAAAGTAGCAACAAGCTCTGATGGTGCTTCAGGTGACAGAAATATGGGAGGGGATTTAGTGACCGCCTCTGCCTGCCAGCATTTATACTGAAGGTCAACTTTTTTCATGTGGAATTGATTCAGTTTTCAGTCTCTCTTATGAGGACATGCATTCTGCATAGTGTTCCTCAAAGTTTGTCTGAACACTTAGGCAGTTATAGTGGGAGGGGTTACTGATAGCTCGCCATCTAGTGGGAGTTCATAGTTTCAATATCAGTCAACAAGCATACAGTTCATCCATGTAAAAAGTAAGGTTTGCACTGGCTGTCATTTACATTTGTGTGACCACAGACAAATCACATTTTGATGGAGCACAGATCCACAATAGAAGCCCAAACGAAACAAGAACTTCTGGGTTCTGTTCCAAAAGTTAGAAAGAACTAATTCAAAAATCACACTGACATTTGTATTAGATCCAATTTTTAAAACATAACCTTAACATAGTGTCACTCGGTTCACTTCATTAGATTTGTGTGGAAAGTATTGGGAAGTTGTTAAAGAGGAACAGAGGTCACTCAGAACCCACAGAGCTATCACTGCACTCTGCAGCTCTAAAGAGCATTCCAGCATCTTTCAGCTCCTCTGAATTTAAGACCTCCATCTTTAATGTTCTGGTTTCATCAGTGCACTGTCTTTGTATCTGTTCATAACCAAACAGCAGACACAATTACAAACTAGCTGGTGAACGTCGTGGAGCATTTAGCTTCCTCCATTAGTGAGTGCAGATACATCACCGAATTACATAAATACCACGAGTGCCACATGTGAGACAGGCTGTTAGTGTAACAGGTACTGACATCATTACTTCTGTGGAAGTCACCAGAATTCCTCCCCAGGATACAACAGCTGCATGAAGCCTGCCCCTGGACCTGCTGCCTTCTGTGACGGTGTACATCCAGATGCTGCCCTGACAGGCTGATTCCATCTGAACTAGCAGCTCCTAGTCCCCACTGTATGTAGGCGTACTGACCGGCAGCCAGAAACACAGAGCTCTGTGGCTGTGTTTTAGTGACTGATTTGAAGGGTGTCAGCATACCTGTTGAAGTATTCTACCATTTGTCCGGGAGCAACTTTGAATGGAGGAAATCTTATTTTTAGTTTTCAATTAAAAGAAAAAGTCAGTCCCAACATTTGTTGGAATCAGGGTTGTATATACGAAGCCACTGAGCAGGTACAGGGCTGCAGGAGTAAGCAGACGAGACCACTAATCCTTCATGGAGCAAAGAAACAAATAATTACCACTGAATTGGTTTAGACATGTCAATATGTCTACCTGCTTGGAGTCCATTTCATGGATGGGTGCATCAGAGAAACAGTAGTGATGGAAGAGGCCCATCTTCTGGTTGAGCAGGCAGTGGACAACATGAGCCCTCGCATTCTGCCACTTCACAAGGCGGATCAGCTCACGATTCAGAGATGCGCCCAGGTCCACAGACCAGTTATAGCTGTACAGAGTCACCTAAAGAAATGATTCAAATATGATATATGACAAGTCAAAAATGCCCAAAAGATGCTTGCACTTACAATGTAGAATATTTTAATCCATTCCAACAGTGGTGCAAAGAAACAATGCTCACTGTAAGTGCACTTTCAAACCTGATTATATGCTGTGTAAAGAATGACCTGAGACATTACAAATGCATTATCATTTCTTCTGTGCACAAAAAAATGTATATGCTATATTATATTATACTACTACGATATGCTATATTGTATTATTATTACAGTACTATATTACTAGATTATATTTACCGTAATGCACTATAGCATTAGCATTACCACTGCTGCTATTGTACCTTGTACACACTCAGGTATACACATTCTGTTATCTCTACTGCCTAATTTGTTGAGTCTATTCTTAGATTTGATATTTTTTACTTTATATTCTACTTTATATTTTGTATTCTTAACAGTGCAATATAGGAGAAACGATGGAGATCAGTAAAGTACTCTGTCTGTCTGTCAATTCTAAATTTGAATATTTACGATATAAATATTTACAGTGATAACCCTACAAAGATAACAGGCATGTAATGTGTTACCGATATAACATATTAAATAACATGTAACAATATCAGCAACAATACATATTCACAATAAGGGCTTTTAACTTCAAATCTTCTATTTTGTTTAAGGGCTGGTCACATTTTAAAAGGGATGGTTCAGGCAGCTTAAAAAACAAAAACAAGCTAAGAAACAAACCAAATTCAATCCACCTCCTTAAACCTGCCTGCAGAGTTCACAAGGCTTTGCACTAATCATTACATCCCACCACATCGTTACAGTTATGGTTATATTTTATGTTGCATTTTGAAATGTGTTCTAACACAGTTTGACAAATTTCAATTATATTTTAAAGAAGGTGTCATGCAGTATTTGGAAATGTAGACTACTTGTGAATGTCCTAATGCACCGTCAGTTCATACTTAAACGCACTAAACAGAATGAGTCAAGGTTTATTTCACACAGTGATCTTTGAGCCTGTTTGATCACTGTCTTTGCCATTTTAGTCCTTTTATGCTCTAATGAAGCCTGCAACAAATGTATACATACAAATCTTATCTGGTACCATTTACTGTATCAAAGAGTTACAGTTATTACACATATATTTATATCCACCTGTAACCAAAGTTGAGACAACATGAGGGCTTTTCAGTTGTCATTGTGCAAAACATGGAAAAATATGCATCTGCATGCACAAATACTACTAAATGTAAGTGAGACTGTTTGTTTTTGATGTGACTGTCAAATGGACCAGTGAGGAGAAATGCACTTCTGCATCTAATACAACTGTGATTCAGTGGCCAGAGATGTAGGTTGTATTCACAGGTGAAACAAACACGACCTTTTCAATTTATAAGCACTCTTGTCTTGTTCTCCACTTGGCCTGAGGGATATTCACAATACAGTTGCCAAGTCACCTTTTTGTCCAGGATACTGATGAAGAGGAACCTCTGGCGGGGAGCCAGTCCTGTCCCGGCCTGGCTGGGTCTGAACCAATCACTCTGCTCCAGAGCCTCGAAGCGCTGGAAGCCCTTATGAGCTGGGCAGAAGAGAGAGAAACTCAGTGAAATGGAAAAGCGATAGGAATCAAAGCCAGGCAGCTTGCAGAGGCAACTCCTTTAGCATGAGCTCCCTTCTGATTGTCAGCACATTCTGTCATCTATTACCTTACCTCACTATAGGATTACAGTCAATGGTCAGCACTGTACCATGGCTTCCAGATCAACTTTATACAAGTAAATACTTTTCATTTGTACATTTACTGAGGAACTATTCACTGGCTCTCCATAGGCCCAGAGGCCAAATGCACTGAATTACACAGAGGGAGAGGTTTGGCTGGGAAATGGATGAAAGTTTTAACAACTAGAAGACACAGTAATGCTGATTTGGTAATTCCAGCCATTTCATGGAGAAACCTGTTCTGAACATTATTCAGTGGGAGAGATAAGCATAGAGAGTGTTTATTCTTTGTGCATTCCATAATAACATGTTGGGATATTTTTCAGATTCTATTTACATGTTGTGGATATTATATACTTAGCAGGAAAGAAACAGAAAATGATGAGGTAAAGCCATTACCAGAGATAGGTCAAATAGTATTTTCAACTTCCAGGAGATTGAACGTCTGCTTAAACTCTTAACCTTTTAAAACTAAAGGCGAAAAAGGCTATTTTTTTCAACAGCTTTGGGGCTATTTATTACTGCATTGAAACACTAACAGTGCACTATAATTTATATGCCTTTGTTATTTATGATCATGTCACTCAGATGCACTGAGGTCCGCCTGTGCTGGGTTTAATGTATAGATAGGGTTGCAAGCTCAATTATTATTATGGGCTTACTTTCTTATGTCTGGAAGTTGCTGAAGTTTGCTAAAATCTCAGTTCACACACTGCAGCTATAACATGTGTATTAGGTAAGAAAGAACTTTGCTCGTCCTTGAGGAAATGTTAACTCTAAAGATACCCAGAAGACATTGTAAAACAAATAAATACATATCACCTTGTGAAATGTTTGATCCAAATCTGGAGATCCTTAACATCTTAGTTGATTAAGTTAAATGGCAGCTACAATATGAATGATATTTTAACTGGGATATTGACTGGACGTGACACGATCAGCTGATCCTTTAACACACAAGAATCACTAATCTATTGGATCGGCAAAAAACCCACAGTCAACTCTGATGCACGAGATCCTTGCCTCATAAATGATCTTTGGCTAAGTGTAGACACTAACTGGCAGACAGCAGGTAAACCTTAAAGAAGTCAAATGATCATTGTGGCCTGACGTCAAGTTACTGGCAAAATTAACATTGGCTAAAAACAGCTGATACAATCTGCCACTGGTGAAGTTAGTCATTTTACCTCACAAAAAGTGAGGTAAAATGACTAAATCTGGTTGACTGTCAACAACATTTTCTTTAATAAACCTCTCCAAAAGCATGTAAACTACTTTTATTTTCTCAGCTGTGCTTTATGCCATACATCTTGAATCACAAAAAATAGGGCCCACTGTCTTTGTTTTATGGCTTTTTTAAAGATGTAAAGCTGAACTCTCTTAGTGTTTGAAAGATACTTAGCTTTTTTGACCACTTCCAAGCTGTGTTGTTTAACTTATATATACATTTGATAAAGAAAAAGAAAATACATATTAAGCACTACGCTTCTATTGAAAAAAAAACCAAACATTTAAAACATCCCATCAGCATCAATGTGTTAAGCTGAAAGGCCAACTTACGTGTGAACCTATTTAGCACTGGGGTGTTTTCCTCATCTGAACTGTCTTCTGTAGGCAAACAGAGATGGTACAAACAGCAAGGCGGCATGGACAGTGAAACACACAGCTCAACACAAACTGATGTAAGCAGAGACTTGCAAAATAACACAGTTATGTTAGACAGCTGATAGCATGGACAGAGAAAGACAGAATCAAAGAGGAGCAGCAAGGAGAGCATGTTGAAAGCTTCCACACAAAACACTCATGCTTGGACTTCTTCCTCTACACTACACAGAAGGTTAACAAAGGTGTTAGGAACATGCTGCTGATAGAAATCTATTCAAGTCTTTACACACTGTCATACTCTAATATAGGCCTCCATAAACAGTAATCAATATCAGCTCCTCTGGTCACCATCACATTCTGTGATCTTTTGTCTTCTATTTCAATTATCACTTAGAATACTTAAGTCTTTTTCCCTATTTCCTTTATAGTGATGAGGGAAAACAAAACAAAGAGATTTTTGAGAAGTCAACAGAGAACCATGTCCAAAACCAAACATCTCATTACTAAGCTTTAAATTCTGTCACAGTGCTGCTAATTGTGAATAAAGCACAGGGGCTGACATGTGTAGAACTCATCTGATAAATTTAGCAATTACTTCACTTTTTGGATTTTAGATTGTTTTTTTGAATATGTGACTCTGTGTTGAAACCAGACAAATAGCACTGCATAAAAAGGGGATGCATTGATGGGGACTTTTTGCTTCAAATGACATGAGACGTCTGTGAGACAATGAAATATACGATGTGGAATATCCAGATACAAGAGCAGATCTGTGAGCTTGAAAGTTAATCAAGAGAATACTGCACAGCTGTTCATAATACTGTGAAAAAGGATTCTGCAACTGTGGGAATTTGTCACAGGTGTAATCGTTTTATTATGAAACCATTCGGTAACAGCAGAATTAGACCTTTTTGTATTTATTAGAATGAGTTATTTCCAAATGAAAATGGCTGTAACTACAACCAAAACATAATCTTCTGGATCACTGTTCAGGAAACTCTTGTGTTTCTGTGCTGAGAAATCTGCTATTGTTAGAGTTTAAACTTTCAAATAGCCGATTACAGGAACGTTACATTTTTGGGATCTCTTTGTTTGCCAGCTTCACTGCTCTGTTCTGTTGGTTCAGTTTATTCCTGGAAAGTCCACAAATACTGTTCATAAATTTGAACACTGTTAGGACAAACTTTTAGCTGGCTTCTCAGTCACCCAGCTCGTAGATATCTAAAAGATCAAATTCATTTGATGGTGTCGCCTTTGAATGAGTGCTTCTAGTTAGTTCTTTGGACTTGCAAGTGCAAAGGATGAGCACTGAGGCAGTAGGTGACAGCTGTGAATGTTTACAGACACTGGTTTTAACAGTTACCTTGCTCTGTGCTGCAATGCCACTGATGGAAGTTGCGGCCGATGAGAATGAAGCTCCTTGTAGTGCCCGGAGGCTGGCTGAGGTTCTGGACAAGAGGGAATGGCACAAACACATCTCCAGATGGGGGACAGCTAAAAAGGTTTAAGAAACATAGAAAACCATTACTGTGAAATATATGACAAAGAGTTCAAGTTTGAGGCATATAAATTACTTAAAGGCATCTCTTAAAGATAGTTCTACGTTACATGACATGACATTACTTCAATTTCCTCTGTTTATTTAAGGTAAGACAAACACTTTGCATTTGCATTTTATGCAACTAAACACCACTGTCACAAAAAGTCAGTAGAAAACTTTCTGAAATGGCAAAAAACATTTGGAATTTTAATTTCAAGCTTCAGCCCTGTATGCAGTTGAACTGTTTGCATTTAAACGCTAAAAGCAGTGAAACTAGTTGAAGATTAAAATTAGGTAAACTGTCAGCTAGTTATTCAGAGGTGAAAGCAGCTGAATGCTGCTCTGAGCAATAAAACCATTTGAAATATTGTTTGACAAATAAGCATCAAACGCAGTTTAACTTTCAGCTGAAGACCCACCCTTACACTTCAGCTGAAGATTGACCCCGTTCATTTTCTATGGGACACAAGCAAATTGTTTTGCAAGGCATTGTGGGACTCCTGGCAACATAAGACTGGCCAGCAATGTGTAAATTTCGAGGGGTTGAAGGTTGAAAAATTCAGATTTTTTGGGACTGAATTTTGCTTGCCAGCTTCACAGCGTGTTGCTGGATATCTGATGGAAAAAGCAGTGCAGTGGTAGATCAGTATGTTTAGTGATTACATGCAGTTAACAAGTGTCTGTGGAGGAGAAGATCTTTCTCTATAATTTCTGTGAAGCCTCTTTTCTATGCTCCTGGACCCCACAACTACAGATACAAACAAAGATGAAGTGCTGCTTGGTACAATGCCAATAGTTGGAGACACTGCAGGTTAATCATTTACACAGTGTTCCCTAATGAGAAAGCTACTTGATAGCCTGCAAGCACCGACATGCCCACAGTGACAAGTGTGAAGGCGGTGTTGAGTGGCTTGTTTGCTGCCAGTGGATGTTCAACATAAGACACAAATTGAGTTGAACTGTCAGTTGAAGAGTAAGAGATGAAAGCAACTAAAATGTAAACCCATTCAAAATTCAGCTAAAGAGTAAAAATTAAATGAAGATTCAGATGTGCAGTGGATGAAAGCCGATGAAATGTCATTTGAATCGGTTGCAATTAAAATTTCAAGTGAAGATAGTTGTTTAGTTGGATATAAGATAGTTAAAGAATGTGCACTGTCAATAGTTGGAATGTCATTTAGTATGGAGTGACAGCAGTTAAAGTCAGTTTATTTATAACGAGGCAAGATCATTCAAATCTTGGCACTATGCAACAAAACAAAACAAAAAATTCACATCAGTATGAGTCACATTTGATTCTTATAAAAGTAAGGAGAAATCTTGCTATCAGAATTCAAAGTGTAATCATCACAGTTTTGAAAAGTGATCTCACAACTCACCGTCTCTTTTCAAACGCCTTCACTGTTGTATCACTGGCCAGAGAACTGACCAAACTGACAATCTCTGCCAAGATGGAGGGCAGAAGGAAGTGCGACGCAATTTCAGCTGTGCACTGCTGAATGGAAGGGCAACCTGTTCACCAGCAGCCGGGTCAGAAGGAAAAACAGAGAGAGAGAGAGTGAGAGAGAATAGAAAACCTCTCATTCCTCTCTTTCACATTCTTGCAGAAAATATGGGTGAATTAAATAACTTACCAAGAGTAGCCATGAAATGAATCAGTGGCTGGCAGGTAACCTGGTAGATGGGGTGCAGAGTGCCCACGTCTCCCTCCTCCAGCTGAGACACCTGCCTCCTACAAAGCATCCACACTGCATTAGGCATTTTTACACACCTCGCTGATTGATCACCAGGAGAAGATAACTGCATGAGCGGCAGTTAACCTAGAGGGATAACATTTATGTGTTGTCCCTGGCTCCAGACGTTAAAAGGATGTAGAATAAAACAACACATTTTATAAACTTTGTATATAGACCATGATAAATATGCACACAGTAGAGTGGATTTTTCAAGCTTATTGCAGAACACAGCTATCAAAAACAAGAAACTAAAACAGTAAAGTTGCAGACTATAAGACTCAAACAATGAGCTGTGATGACCAAGCGGCAACCTCCGGCGCTGAAAAATGAAGCCAATGCGGAAGTGCAAAAAAGCTGCAGTTCCTCGAATAACCACTAGAGCAGGCCGCAGAAGGGAGTCAATTACATTTGAGCCCCATGTTAAAAATGTCCGATTTTATGACAGAAAAAAACATATTTACAGCCTGGTTCAAAACATGGCTCTAGTCTCATAAGCTGTTTTTCTATTCCATGACAACTCTGGGGGGCGAATTTTTTTATAAGGCGTTCGTTTAAGATATACATCATACATCATTATGCACAATTCATAGCTGTCAATCTAAGTGGTGCCACTTTGATTGACAACTAGCCACTGACGGTCTAAAGGGCGTCACCCCGGCTAATTCTAGTCACTGAGTTTGGGAAAGAGATCGTCGTGGGGTTAGCCGGCTAGCAAAGATATTTAGCATTTAACCTAGCTGGTTAGCCGTTTGATTATTTCGAATAAAGCTGCTTTTTTCAGCCAATAGCGTTCATTCAGCCGGCCCATAGGACCCGCCTCAGCTCCGCCCTCGCTCCACCTCTTTGTCCATATTTGGAGTAACCGGAGGTAGGCTACCAAGATGGCTGCGCACTACGATTTCCTTCATTTTTGCTCTTCAGAAACCTATGGGTGACGTCACGGACACTACGTCCATATTTTATACAGTCTATGGTCATGACCCTCTGTGTTCATCACAATGAGCGACCCGTCTCACACGGAACACAGTCATCTGCCCTGTTCATATCAAAATGTACTGATTGATATGGCTTTGAAAACAAATATTTAGTTTTCAACATTTTATTTTCAGCATTAGTCATTTCAGATGCAGACGGGTATTGTCCTTTTTTCAAACCACTGCTACCAAAAGTGTCTGTCGTTGGCTTGTAAGGTTGGTTTTACATTGCGCATCTTTCTTCCTACAGACTCAACTGTCAATCACACATGTACACTGTGGGGGGCACTGCTGAGTCACAGATGGAGTAAGACGCACCTTTCAGAGCTCCTGCAGAATCCTTATTAATTTCACTTTTGAATGACGCTCATCATCCCAAACCGTACACAGTAAAGTGCAGTAAAAGTTAGTAAAAATCTATGTGGATGGCATCAAATCTTCGAAAATATAAGTACGATGGTGCGTCCACCACTGGGCCCAACACCTCCTCGAGGAAAAGTTCGAACAACCCACACGGGGCCCCACCCACACCCGCATAAAAATCCCTCATGGACATCATATCGGTCAAAGCTGATATCCTTTCCTCCTTAAGAAAAGACATATCTGTTATAAGAGAAGAGTTGAAGAATGCTTTTGCAGATGATTTCGAATCTCTGTGAAAAGAAATAAAGGCTGTTAAAAGTGAAATTGCTTACAACACAGGTGCAATTCACACGGAAATTAACCATGTGAAAGCTAATGTGCAAGCCCTGGAGGAGGGACTGTCTACCTGGTCTGATGAGGAAGTGTCGGTGCAAACCAAGGTAATGGACCTCAATAAGCAAGTGGAAGATTTAAAAGATAAGTGTGAAGACTTGGAAGGGAGGATGAGGAGGGGAAACTGGTTTCATTCACACAATATTCACTGCAATACTGCAGCACAGTACTGGTGTATATACAGAAAACCTCCCTCAAAAACTCCTACTCCCAGAATGAGTAAAATGCTTAAACATCTATTGGTAGAATCAGGAATGGTTGCTGTTTGGAGAAGCAAATTTCCCAAAGAAAAAGATTTTACTTTTTTTCCCCATAGACACTCTAACTATTCTAGAATTGACCTTTTTTAACTTCCAAGGCAGAGCTGCACAGAATAGAAAGCATTACAATTTTAACAATTATTGTCTCTGACCATGCCCCTCTTGCATTGACATGGGACATGCTGACAACCAAACGCTGTAGGTTATCATTCAATTATTATTAATTCAATTATCTTAACTGAATTGAGTTATTACCTAGGCACTAACACCTCACCTGAAATATCACCTCTCATTCTATGGGACTGTGCTAAGGCGTATATATCCGAGGTCGCATTATTTCTTGTATATCTTGTGTTTGGTTTATTTTAATTATTGGCTTGCCTTTAAACCATATAGACACAGCTGTAAGAAATATATTAAAAAAAAAAAACATGCACACTGTCCCGCTCACTCAGAGGCTTAGAGGATAAAGAAACATCTGATGTATCCCCAAGGACCTTTTTTCCCTTCCAGCACTGATGACCTGTTTGTGATGTTAGTAAAATCTTTGCTTCAGTATTCATTGGTGATAGTTCAATGCAGTGATGTTGCTTGTATTGTTTCAGTTCTACCAACCTCTGGGCCTGTTCCAGCTCCACAGCCATAGCTTTCTCCTGACTCCACTGCTGCTTCACGTTCTCCGTCTTGTGTCTTCGTCGTGCTGCTCGGCCCTCCTCTCCTTTTTCTTGCACTATGTCATCAGTTGTCTTTGGGCTTCCAAGCTCTGATGAGTCTGGCTTACTCTGCCAGGAGGGAAGGGGGCACATTTAAGTCACAAATATCCAATATAAGCTCTGTGAATAATAGGAAAACTAATGAGACGAATGAATTCAGTTTGGTGCACTGACTTCACATAAAGTGAAAGAGTCTACCAGGACCAGGATTAGAAGTGACCACTAGTTTCTAATATGGTGTGTGTGGAGTGTGTCTCTAGAACAATCAGAGTTTTTAATGAAAATGAGTTAACACATTGTTCAACGGCTGCTCTGTGGATTGAGCTTCATGTAATTTCTAAGTTCAATTCAATTCAATTTATTTGAATAGTGCCAAATCCCAACCAAAGTCATCTCAAGACACTTTTCATACAGAGCAGATCTGGACCATATTCATACAAGTTGCACACTGTTTTGACATTTTCATTCAGTGTAGAGGTTGGCTTATAATAGTTAAAGACATTTGGTCTGTTGATAAATTATTAATGGTTAACAGAGGGCATTAGAAATGTACAGAAAACACTGTGAATAATGTCCGCAGGTAGTTACTTTAGTTACTATTTAATTGAAATAGATCACCAGAATAAGTATAGTACTAATTCAACCCATTTACAATAATATATCCCTGAGTCCACCTCGGGAGAAACTCACCAGAATGTCCCAGAAGCTCCGGCGGGTGCTCTTGCTGGTGGGGGTTGTGGACTCGGGTGTGCTGGTTCCTGTCACGGGGGTGCTCCCAACAGTTTGGGTTAAGGTGATGGGAGAGGTGTTTGTTTTAAAGACCCGTGAGCCGCTGCGCTGCCTGGGGTTGTCCCTCACTTCTTTCGTCTCAGGCAAAGGAATCAATAGTCCTGAAGATAGGTTTTAGAAAGAGATGGCCACAAACATGTAACCCTGTGCAGAACTGTAATCTGGACTAATACATTTATTAAAATAGAAGTTGATCTTCTCCATGAGATGGATAAGTGATATAAACAAAAACACTTTTTTTACCATACTGTGGCCCATGGTGGGCAGACTTAAGATAAGATAAGATAAGATAAGCCTTTATTCGTCCCACAGTGGGGAAATTCACAATTATTATTATTAATTATTATTATTATTAGACTTATTATCATAAATAGTAATAACATCATAATATCAAAAATATCTTGTTTTAGCTTATACTTTTTTGTTAGCAATGTGTCAGAGAGAAGTTGATTTATATGTGTGGTGGTATACTGGATTACATTACAATAGGGTGTTACTTTTATTGAACTGCTGTATAGTGTCCTTCCTCTGCAGCTAAACAAAGAACCACTTGGTGATGAGCTCACCTTTAGCCTCTTCTCTCTGAGCTTTGGTTGCTGGGCAGTGCACCCCCAGACAAAGAGGATTCGGCAAGACTCTCAGCTCCATGACAACGTCGCACAGTGCGTGGCGCAGCGCCCCCTGTAGTTTATCACTCAGCTGTAAGGGGCTGACGTTGCCTTGTTCCCAGATGTCAAAGCGCACGTACAGTTGTGGCTCTGTTAGAAGACGAGCAGAGACAACTGTGACTGGTATGTTTTAACACCAGACATTAAAATGAAAGCAAATTGATACAAAAACACTAGTAAAAACATTCAATTACTTTTAAAATAGATAAGACAGACAATCATATACAGTAGCTTAGGGTTAGAGAGACAAGAACCAACATTCAATTAACACAAGGAAGCAGCAGGGTTTATGGGTAATGTGGTCTTAATATTGGGTCAGCAGTACTAACAATAGCCCTGATTAGAGATAGAGGCCATCAATCACCTCCACCATCGTTTCAGAAGGATCATGATTATTCCTGGCTATGACATACTGATGTTAAAACAGAACACATGTTCTATAAACTGTACAACATGACACATCACACAGACAGTACAAAGCATGATAATCCATATTTCCCTCTCTGTCAGGCTCTGCCTCACTGGCTCTGCCACGCACATACACCTCTTTCACTTCACTTGTACAGGCTGATAAAAAAAGATAACACTGCTCATCTTTAGAGAACTGGGAAGCTAGACACTCTGAGTTGTTGCCATTTCTGTGATGTGTCCCCATCCAAACTACTTCTTCCTGCCTTCTGTCTTCTGTTACACTCCACGTTGATCCCACTAACAACCAGTGTTTTATCTAAATTCCACATCATGAACATTTTTAATATTTTGGGTAATCTTTCATCTTTTAAGCCCACAAATAGGAAATGAGGATGTATTATGATTGTCACAGAGCAGTTAAGTTTTAATGATTTAAACCCAACATTTGAGGATGGCTCTATTTTAATGCCCAAAACCAAACACCTTGAGTCTTATTTGGGTTTTTTTGTTTTTTTCTGTTGCAACACCAACAGAGTATAACCAACACTTTATTAATATAAATAGATAAATAGGACCCCAAAAGTAAGATTTAATTTTGATTTATCTCTCAGTGATACAGTGTCATAGTGACAAATTCTGCCTCCAGGAACAAAAATCTCTTCATATTACCCAGCTCTAGTCATTAATCAGGAAGATTTACTTTACTTTCAATCTTAGGTACATTTAATGTTTAGACTTTAAATTTAACAGCCAGACTGTTACCCACGACACAGCTTGACGTTTATGACTGTAATTAATCCATTTAGTAATCCATCCAATTAGTGCAGTTTATACAATAAAAGGACTCCTGGCACTGGCTGTAACCTTGTAACATAATCAAATACAATGTTGATGTGATTATCAAGATAGATTGAGAACAATGTGAAAAACAATGAATAGATCTAATTCTCTGTAGCAAAATTAGTTTGTAATTCTAAAGGGGAACTGCACTAAATTCACAAATCAAATCAATCAGCTGTCCTGCTTGGTAGTACTTAGATGATGAAAACAGCTGGACAACCCCAATTCCAAAAAAGTTGGGATGCTGTTTAAGATATAAATAATTTGCTAATCCCTCTTGGCATACAGTAATATCAACTGAAAACAGTATGAAGAACATATATTTATTATCAACTTAATTGATTGTTGTATATATCCGCTTATTCTGAATGTGATGGCAGCAACATGTTTCCAAACAGTTGGAGCAACAAAAGACTGTGAAAGTTGTGGACTGATCCAAAAACACCTGTTTGGATCCTTCCACAGGTAAACAGGTTCATTGGTAACAGGTGATAGGATCATGATTGGGTATGAAAGGTTCATCCTGGAAAGACTCAACAAGGTCGACCACTTTGTCAAACACAAGAGTGTATGAAGGATATTACTACAGAACACTTCAGAAAACTGCAGTTGGTTTTACTGTTTGTTTTTGCAAATGACTGGATTCTGTTTTATCTATGTCATACACAGCATCCCAACTTCTCTGGATTCAGGGCTGTGTAATGTGTGATAGAGATGTGTTTTTTGTGTCTAAAGAAAAACATTAATAAAAAACTGCATTATCAGAAATGAACATTTTAAACATTTATCCCACATTAAGGACTAAAAGTCAAAACATGGAAGTGGGGCAACATTTTTCAAAACTGCATCTTACGAGTGGAGCAACTTCACAATCATGCAATACTACATTGCTGGAAGTTGCTTTACAAATACTTCAGATGCAACAGAGCAAAAGGAGCATGGTAACTGAACTTTTTTCATTTCAATGCCCATATAGATTTCTTTCATCTTATCCCTAGAGATTTTTTTCTCCTGTGGTCCATTTGGAGCTCCATGCACTTTTAAGGCCTCCTTAAAGGCAAACCAATTGATTTCCACAGCAAACCCTCAAACATTCTTCATATCTTTGCTTTCCATAGTAACAGTTGACTTTTACCTCTGTGCCCCTAAGTCTGCGTTGTTTTGGACTGCTGGCTGCTTGTGCAAGCAATTTCTGTGATTTCAGATTAAACGCTGCTACACTTCCACTTCACAGTGGAAGGATTACTCTGATCAAACACTCCAGCGGTCATTTTAAATCAATTGTGATGTCTTTATAGATTTTGCGTCCTTTCTTTGAGAAATATTCCCATTCCAGTCTTCTTTAAATGCAATACTATCGTTTTTATATTATGTTGTAAGTACTGCTTTGCACGGTATATGGTATTTTTCTTAACTCTACTATTCAGCTGTTTTTGTACTTTTCTGCTTCTGTGACACTTCCATTTCTCTACCTGCAGGCCAAATTAAACTTGGCTACAACTGCTCAGTGTTGTGTTTACCTGTACTTGAGCTGATGGAGTAAACTTTACCCACGGTGGTCAACTGATCAAAATGGTCTGGATGAAGGGGGATGGTGCAGTTCTCTGATCTCTGCAGTCTGGCATAGTCCTGAGCTGGAACCTGGTGGGGACGACCATGGCTGTCCACAAATGAGAGGGCGATACAGGCAATACCTGGAAAAATAGGAGAATATATAAAAATGACCAACAAGTCACACATTTCTACTACTTTCAGAGTCTCAAATTATTATATATTTTATATTTATATAACTAAATATTATTATATTTCCACAATCATGCAAGCATCCTTAATGGAGAAGCATGATATAGCCTTGGGGTTATTAGGTAAATATTCATTTGGAATATTATATTTCGTTTTATGTCTGTTACCTTATCCTTCTGTTTTGACAGAGTATCACAAATGTAAAATATGTATAAAAAAGGGAGTCTTAATATTCACTTGTGATCCTTTGATACTTAAGCTCCTTACATTAAGCATGTGCACAGCTGTAAAAAATTGAGGAAAAAAAAAAAAGGCACCTAAAAAGTGTACCTAAAAACATTGGGCCACAGAGCATAGCTATGTGTGTAGCTAGTGTACTGCAAAACATGGGAAACCATTCATAAATGGAGAAGACAAAAAGGAGTCTTTCCTCAACAGTGCAGAGGTTTAGTTTGATGAACTGCCAAATAAAGAATCCATCATATCTAGGCTTAAAGGCTTGCCTCTGTCGGCAAGACCCGTTGAATGGAGCATTACTGAAATGATGTACACTGTACATACCCAGCAAACTGACAAATGCACTTGTGTTCAGCGTGGTTGTGGATAAAAGTGTGGCCATTAATTACATCCAATGACAGCTGAAACTATTAACATACAGACCAGAAACAAAAGGCACCAATTCTTCCACAGAAGGTCCATAAGCACACCCACTGATCACAGTGAGCCCTTACAATAGAAACTCATACTTTTGCACTTTCAAGTGGTGAACCTCTTCCAGCACAGAGAGTGTTACTCTATGACTCTGAGGCTATCCTGGCCATTCCTATACAGTATATGAACACAAGTTTTTCATAGTAGGTTGATAATTCCAAAAAAACTACATTTCTAGAAATCATAAACTGCTGTCTTACCCAACACAAAAAGAATCTAAATGGAGAGGCAATTATTTGGGTCTTTATTTTACATCGATTGGAATGTATTTAAGTCTACATTAGGGGTATTCAAGAAGCCCTATTCCAATTGTGCACATGCAAAAGGGCTGAGTTAAGTGGAAGATACAGTGGCTACAAAAGTCAGAGACCACTAGTCAAGACACTTTTGCATTTGTTTTGAACAAAATACTATTTTTCCTCAACACCAGTTGAGTGAAATTTGAGTAAAAAGGTGACCCCTGAATTTCGGAAAAACCTAATTTGTTATGTTCCCCTTTGCCTTAATGACAGCCTGCACTAGAGCTGGCATGGATTCCACACGTTTGTGCAAAATCTGGTGACTCATGTTCCAAAGAATGTCTTGTGATGTCACAGAATGGTTGACTTTCTCGGTGTTTAAGTGCTCCTGTAAATATTCAGTGGGTTTGAGGTCAGGTGAGTGTGAAGAAAACTCCATGTCAGTCAGGACTCCTTGATCTACTTTAGTCTCCTAGTAGTTGCAACAATGCTTTGAGATGTGTTTGGGGTCATTATCTGCTGCAGTCTGAATCCTTCTCCACAAAGATGCATCCAGAGGGTATAGCATATCTCTAAAGAATACAGTGGTACTTCTCCTTAGTGAGGTTGTAGTTGGCTTCATGCAGGTGTGCAACTCAAGAGTAGGCAAAACACCCCCAGACTTGTATATTCTGACCTCCATGTTTCCCTGTCAACGTAAAACACTGCCATACCGTTCTCTGTCCTGTTTGTCTCCTAGGTTCACCCTTCTGTCGCTGCCATGAATCTCAAAATTGGATCCATCAGTGAAAAGGTTTGGTGTTTGGCCTGGTTTCCTCCCCTGAGAAGACGTTCAGAAACTGATGCCTGTCCATCAGAGACCACTACAAGGCTCCATTCTTTTAACAGTACTTTTGGTTCATGAAGCTGCTTTTCTATCTCTCAGGGAACTCATCTTGAAGGAGTGATCTTCTGATGGAGGGGTCACTTGTGGTCTGCCTGATCATGTGTGAATTTCCCCACTGTGGGGCGAATAAAGGTATTTCTTATCTGATCATGCTTACTACTGAATACTGATCATGTTTGACTTAATTTTGATGTTTTCCACTATCACAGTGCGACATAGTAAGCAAAGATCTGCTGGAAATGACTTTCTTATCTTAAGGCACAACCATGTTTATAACAGGTGATAAGAAGATCAAATCCATCTGAGTGTCACCTGAACGCATGCTTCAATGTGAAGGGATTCTCCACTCCACTCTATATGACCTTTAGTACAAAAGAATTAACTTGGTCAAATAGAGCAGAAACGTTGATGAATCTGAATGATCCTCAGAGAGCGTAGTGATTAATAAATAGACTCTCAGTCAGTCACATCTCTCATGTCATTGCGCTGAAACATTTGAGCCAATCACAGAGAAGCATGACAAGAACAGCTCAATAAATTAAGAGAGGGAGATGGTGTTGGGGCTTTTTTTAAAGAATTAAATATGAAATGCTGAAAAACTGCAAAGAATGAAAGCAGTGATGCTCTGGATTAATGAGCATGACATCTACTCCATAAATAGGCTGCTTTAAGAACATGAAACATTCATTTTTCATGATTTAAACACATCTGCTGGCTGGAAAGTGTTTAATTAAGAACAGATTATTTGCATTCTAAGAATCATTCATTTTTTGCTCTTGGTATTTTGTTTGTGGCAGCTGAGTAACATTGCACCAGAAACAGGTGTGGTTCTCTGACATACACACGGACAAAATTGTTGGTACCCAAAACTCACAAAGGTCACAGAAATAACTTGAGTCTGACAAAAGTAATAATAAATAAAAATTCCATGAAATTTAACCAATGAATGTCAGACATTGCTTTTCAACCAAGCTTTAACAGAATTATTTTAAAAAATAAACTCATGAAACAGGCCTGGACAAAAATGATAGTACCCTTAACTTAATATTGTTGTAGTATTATTGTTGCACGACCTTTTGAGGCAATCACTGCAATCAAATGATTCCTGTAACTGTCAATGAGACTTCCTCACCTCTCAGCAGGTATTTCACTCCTCATGAGCAAACTGCTCCAGTTGTCTCAGGTTTGAAGGGTTCCTTTTCCAGACGGCATGTTTCAGCTCCTTCCAAAGATGCTCAATAGGATTTGGGTCAGGGCTCATAGAAGGCCACTTTAGAATAGTCCAATGTTTTCCTCTTAGCCATTCTTGGGTGTTTTTAGCTGTGTTTTGGGTCATTGTCCTGTTGCAACACCCATGACCTGCGACTGAGACCAAGCTTTCTGACACTGGCCAGCACATTTCTCTCTAGAATCCCTTGATAGTCTTGAGATTTCATTGTACCCTGCACAGATTCCAGACACCCTGTGCCAGATGCAGCCAAGCAGCCCCAGAACATAACAGAACCTCCTCCATGTTTCACAGCAGGGACACTGTTCTTTTCCTGATATGCTTCATTTTTCCGTTTGCGAACATAGAGCTGATGTGCCTTGGCAAAAAGTTCCATTTTTGTCTCATCTGTCCATAGGACATTCTCCCAGAAGCGTTGTGGCCTTGTCAACATACAGTTTGGCAAATTCCAGTCAGGCTTTTTTATGATTTGTTTTCAACAATGGTGTCCTCCTTGGTCGTCTTCCATTAAATCCACTTTGGCTCAAACAACGACGGATGGTGCCATCTGACACTGATGTTCCTTGAGCTTGAAGTTCACCTGGAATCTCTTTAGAAGTTTTTCTGGGCTCTTTTGTTACCATTCGTATTATCCGTCTCTTTGATTTGTCATCAATTTTTCTCCTGCAGCCACGTCCAGGGAGGTTGGCTACACTCCCATGGATCTTAAATTTTTGAATAATATGTGCAACTGTAGTCCCAGGAACATAAAGCTGCTTGGAGATGGTCTTATAGCCTTTACCTTTGACATGCTTGTCTATAATTTTCTTTCTAATCTCCTGAGACGACTCTTTCCTTTGTTTCCTCTTGTCCATGTGGAGTGTTGTACACACCATGTCACCAAACAGCACAGTGACTACCTGCAGGCCTATATATAGGCCCACTGACTGATGACAAGGTTGTAGAGTCCTGTGATGCTAATTAGTGGACAAACCTTGGATTAACATGTCCCTTTGGTCACATTATTTTCAGTCTTTTCTAGGGGTACCATCATTTTTGTCCAGGCCTGTTTCATGAATTTATTTTTTAAATTAATTCTGTTGAAGCATGGTTGAAAAGCAATGTCTGACTTTCATTGGTTAAATTTCATAGAATTTTTATTTATTATTACTTTTGTCAGATTCAAGTTATTTCTGTGACCTTTGTGAGTTTTTCTTTCATTAACCGAAGGGTACCAACAATTTTGTCCACGTGTGTATGTTCTCGCTGTAATGTCTAAGACCCCATATCGGCCAAAGGCGCTCTTCTTCATTTGAATGAACCTCCCACTTGTGTGCTGAGCACCAAAATACCACACAGACGGGCAAAGAGAGTTTCAAGGTCAGAATGGAATCAAATGGTTGGCGCGCTGTTTGTGCTCTGCAGCACCATGAAAAAAGAGCCCTAAATGTCCAAAGAGAATAAGTATAGCTGGCTCAAAATATTTCCGCAACATTGATACTGAAATATTAACAGGATGGAATTCAATCTTCAATGTATTTAAAATATATATTGTGGTTGTGTCGGGATCTCTGAAGCAGCAGTCAATGCAGCAAAAAAAAAAATTAGAGTAACAGCAAGGAAACACTGGCTCAAACACCAGAAACACCACACTTCGTGCACCTTGGAGGTCCATGCCAAATCTACAGGCAACTTAATAACCAATACAGTTTCTAATAAAAACATATATGCTGAGGCAAGCCTTAACCAAAGGAGGTACAGCACCGCAAAGAAATGCTATAAAGAAAAAGGCCAAGAGCAGAGCACATGGGGCCAGCAGCAGCACGGGCTTCAGTCCACACGATGGGTGTCAAAAGTTGTGAAAGGGACAGAAGAAGGTGTGGTTGTACCTTTAAACTGAGAAGGTGGGAAGAGTTGCTGAACCAGCTCCGACATGGTACCTGGGTCAACATTAGAGACACCCAGAGATCAGCATTAGGGACGTACCAGTATCATTTATTCACTGCAAATCCGATTTGTAATCAATCAAGTCCAAGCATGGCTGAGGAGACTGCAAAAAGGTCATAGGTTCAAATCTTCACAGGAGGACCTCTGCGTGTGGAGTAGGTATGTATTTTGCCTCCAAGTACTGTTGTTTTCTTCCACTTCCACAACTGCCAATACATGTCACAGATAGACCCTTTAATTGGAAAATCCAATTAGAGAGAAAAGGTGGATAAATTAGAAGCTCCATTCTATGTCTTCTCAAGGTAGGTTCAGTCTGCAACAGTGTATTATATGATAATACCACTAGGGTAATTCTACCTGTTGTTGTGTACAAGGATATGTTTGGATTTCAGAGTTTTAGAAGTAATTGCTTCCTAAGGTGACCACATGTAAAAGATATGGGACAAAATCCACAGTCATTGTTTCATGCAAAAAGGCATTTTGAAGGTCAGCCAAAGCTACCATGGGACACTAATGCTGCCAATTTTGTACTACACCATAACTCTACTTAACGTCAGTGTTTACGTGTTCAGTTCATGATCATAAAAAGACAACAAAAATATGAGAGGGGTCTGAAGGAAATTGGGCAAAGAGTTGGAGTTCAAAGAAAGTTTTGAAATAAGTTTGAGGCTAAAACACAGACAGATGTGTTCAACACTTAAACACACTATCAGTGAACATTATTAGGTGGCTTTACACCTAACTGCTATATTGTTGGTATAGTGTCACAGTCAAATTAACACAAACCACAAAAAAATAATTCAGTAGTCAAATTCACAAATTCTTACAAGTATGACTCCAGTTCCAACAACACTGGACTACTGGAGACTAACAAATGTGTACACTCCAACATTGGAAGACACTGTATTTACTGCTGAAGTCTCATATGAATTTAAAGTGAAATTTTGAAAGCATTTGTGCACGGAATTACGACTGTGGATTTTGTCGCCAATCTTTAACAGTAGAGCTGTGCTTAACTGAGCGAGTAGTTTCATTTCAGTTCAAATTGCATTGCATAAAGCAGTAGCATTGCTTCCCAACGATACACCAGACACCAGTAACAGCCTGAGATACAGCACAACAAAAGCCAGTAACTCGAGCCACAACCTACATTAGCAACATCAGCCACAAGCACGGGTATGTCCCTTAAAACACCTCGACTTACTGAATTAGCTCCCCAACAAACGTCAACTAGGTAAAAGTGGGATGCCAAGGTCATCACCTTTGAACAGCTAAACTGCATGCCAACATCGGTAAGCTCAGATGCTTCATGTTGTGGTCGTTTCAACAACAATTAAACAATATTCTAAAATTCACTTCGACAGTATTTTTAACTGCAGAGATGACTAGCTGGAGTAGCTGTGATCACAGGTCATGTGTAGTATAACCCTACTACCACTACACTGTCAGTTACCACCCGCTTCTTCTTCTCATAGCACAGGTTCATTCATCCCTTTTATCTTATTGGTGCAATTCATCCATACCAGCTGGGAGAGAGATCTCCATGTTATCACACAGAAACACATGGTCTTTGTATAATAAATGTCTCTTGTCCTGTCACTGTCAAGGTCTGCAATTATATTGGTCTTTAAAAAATATCATCATCAATCTAAGTCTAAGTATGTCTGCTGGGATTAAGCAGACATATTTCACTGTACCGTGCAGCGGCATCATTAGAGAACACCTCATTAATTAGCTGCTGAACAGGTGAGAGCTTGGACATCTTCCGGTTTGCCAAAACACTACTTCAGCTGTCCGACAGTGATGCTTCACACACGGAGCTGGGATCAGTTAACATCGCATAACTTAGGCATCTTGTTATGCAGCTGCTAAAACTAATGACATGGAGTCAGAGCTTCTCCACACAGCAATTAAAAAGCAGTTAGACAGCAAGTCAAATGAGAACAGGAGCAAGAACAAACTCTCCATGTCAGCCTCAATGCTTTGGATATGACAGGGACAGCAGGGCCATTTAAAGGAGAGACAGAAGATGAGAATCCCCAGAGAGCAGCCAGCACACTGCAGGAGGAAAGAGCTCTGTGTTTTAAGTTGTTCATTGTCACTTCAATTCCAAGCCAGAAACACATTCACATTCAAATATGCATTTAAATTACAGTCTTATTTTTTCATCTGGAGAACATTGTTTGATAGAACAGTCATGGGAGCTGTTGTTGCTTTGTTAATCGTTTTTAATCCAGAAATGGTTTACTGGATGCTCATGCATTTGCACTTTCATGCACATGAACATCCACGTTCGGTACTGGTCCAGTAAAACCACAATCCTGATCTACTGGCAAACTTACTCTAAAACAGTCATGTGGTATATACGTAGCTGTTTGCCATAAAAACATTATTCCTATTTAGGACTGTTATACAAAGGTGGGGTCAAACTGAGATTCCATGCAGGATCGGTCATGTGACTTGAGTCCACACCTCTGCTTAATACTTTCTTACTGCACTGAAAGCAAACAACAGCCTGACTGTATTTGCTTTTGCTTAATGGAACAAACCTACTTTACCCAGCCCACCTAGAATAATGTGTTCTACAGATGAAAATGTCGCACTGTAATTAAGAGCCAAGTGTTCAGCTAAAATGGCAATCCAAGGCAGTATATAACAAAATTATTAGTAAATTTAAATCAGGGTAATTCTGTCAACTCATCATTCACACCCATGATTAGTTGCCCTTTGGTGGGAGTTATTTATGAGCTTTGCACAGCCGCACTTTCATTGAACATGGTCAGCTTTCAGTGACTGGGCTGATCCCAGCAGCAGTCCCCTTTAACTGACTTCAAATGTCAGTAGATGACGTGAACATATTGATAAATGAGAATCTATTACAATATGAAATGGCATCAATCACTTGTGACGTTGAAATGAAGAGGGAAAGTCGCACAACAAAGAGCTCAGCTGTACATCATTTCATCTTGATTTGTGTAGAAGCATGCAGTTAGACAAGGCGCTGTTAAAACCAAGCACTCAGGAAAGCAGCTAGAAGTAGTCCTGCTAGTCACACCAATCTCTTGTAAGCCTGACTTGTATGTTGTTTGTGCAGCTGTCAACAAACCATAACGGTCAAGACAGCCTTAAACACTTTGCTTCAACAGTCAGGCCATCCCTGGTTGGAGAGCAAATTAGGCTGGTTCTCTGAATGCAAATGCATGCCTGAAGTGAGTGTAACAAAAGGCCAGTTTGATCTGACAGAGAAATATGTGAAGTGTCTGGTGAGACGGTGAGAAGACAGAGAAAGAGAAGGCCACCTCAGGAAAGTAATGGTGCTGATGCTGATCAAAGAAATCAACACTGTGAGCACAGTCAAGAGAAGAAGAGTGTAGTAGTTTCTGTTGTGCCAGACAAGGAAAACATGCTCTGAATTTAATGCGTAGAGTTAAAAATAGGAAAAGAAACTGTCAGCATATCCTATGACATCATCCTGCTCCCAAATCAGCAGCTTAACCACAGGGGAGAGGTGCCAATGACAAACTCTACAACCAAACCAAAGCCTGACATTACAGCAACATTTCCAATCAATTATTGGCTCAAAGTAAACAATGACTTTATGAATTCAATGCATTTAATTTAAGAATTTATCTAACATCAATATCGTGAGGAAGAAAATGTGTTTTTAAAAAAGTTAAGCGACAAAATTCAAGATTAAAGAAAAAACAGAGGATGATTCCAGGTTACATAAGAAGAGCATGGTTTGAGTGCAAATGTTTTTTCAAACACTTCCCTCTTGTGAACGGTTTCAGATGTGGAAATATTTAGGAATTGAAATCATTGTCATGGGTTCTACTTTCAGGTCCTGGAACTAAACACTCAGGAGGTGAGACTGATTACAAGTTCCAGGTACTTTCAGGTGTAGCCAACAATGCTGGCAATCATGACTGGTCAAACAGATGTGTTGTCTTGCAACAAGAACAACTGCAATCAAACACAACCACAGTAACAACCAATATACTACTGCAACTGTATGAACCAGGACATCATATACAACTCTGATTCCAAAAAAGCTGTGACACTGTATGACTGATCCAAACCAAGCGGCAACCTCCGGCGCTGAAAAATGAAGCCAATGCGGAAGTGCAAAAAAGCTGCAGTTCCTCGAATAACCGCTAGAACAGGCCGCAGAAGGGAGTCAATTACATTTGAGCCCCATGTTAAAATGTTCGATTTTACGACAGAAAAAAACATATTTACAGCCTGGTTCAAAACATGGCTCTATTCTCATAAGCTGTTTTTCTATTCCATGACAACTCTGGGGGGGGGGGCGAATTTTTTTATAAGGCATTCGTTTAAAATACACAGCATACATCATTATGGACAATTCATAGCTGTCAATCTAAGTGGCGCCACTTTGATTGACAACTAGCCACTGACGGTCTAAAGGGCGTCACCCCGGCTAATTCTAGTCACTGAGTTTGGGAAAGAGATCGTCGTGGGGTTAGCCGGCTAGCAACGATATTTAGCATTTAACCTAGCTGGTTAGCCATAGCTAGTTTGATTATTTCGAATAAAGCGGTTTTTTTCAGCCAATAGCGTTCATTCAGCTGGCCCATAGGACCCGCCTCAGCTCCGCCCTCGCTCCACCTCTTTGTCCATATTTGGAGTAACCGGAGGTAGGCTACCAAGATGGCTACGCACTACGATTTGCTTCATTTTTGCTCTTCAGAAACCTATGGGTGACGTCACGGACACGACGTCCATATTTTATACAGTCTATGCAACAGATGTTTTGGGATCAGTCCGCAACTTTTACAGTCTTTTGTTGCTCCTGTCCCAACTTGTTTGAAACATGTTGCTGCCATCAAATTTACATCAAACGTACAGTTTTCAATTCAGCATTTGTCAACAAGGATCAGTAAAAGTATAAGGCAACCCAATTTTTTTGGAATCTGGGTTTTGCCTGTTACAAAGGACAACAGTATCAGACACAGGTTGGACAACCTAGGTCCTCATTAGAATTTGGGGAGAGGAGGCCGTTCAGAAGGAGCTGCTGTATGACAGGCATGAGGACACAACAAAACTGTGACGTGGTTCAATGTGATTTTGCTCTTGTGTCAAAGTCACCAACAGCATCAACCTTATTTGACACACATGAAATGACACCCACAGGACAAGACGCCTCAAACAGACAGAAGAACTAGTCCAGGAGCATAAGCTGAAATGGGCCGATGTGGGGAGGAAATGTGGTATATTTGCAGCTTTTCTGGACAAGTCATGACTCTGGAAAATAGGACTGTGGCTTAGCTTGAGAGTTGCCTTTAGCTGCCCTTAAGGGTTGAGGTTGGATTCATGTTATAGAAGGGAAAAAAAGAATTGATGAGGAAGCAGACTTTGACAAAACAATGGTCCCAGTAGTGTCACGCGCCTTCTTAACAGTGCATAAAATAACATTGCTGGCCTTTTTAATGGCAAATTATATAATAATATAATATATTCAAAATGGTTTGCAAAACTGTCACAGTTTGCAAAGTGCAGTACAAATGCAAGTAAGATGGGAAGCCCGAGTTTGCAAGGTTTTAGGGCCAGTCCTAAGTAGCAAAAACTGCAACGATATAGAACAGAAAATTCACTGATTTGATTTTCAAAACAGTTGATTGTTAATTAATTGATTAATTCACTAATCGTTTCAGCACAAGATGATTACACACACACACACGATGACTGAGGCCTGGTGGTACTGAGGGCATGCGCTGGGCAGGGAGAATGTGATTACCTTTGCCTCCTGTTCCCTGGCCTCCAGGTTTATTGTAGAGGTAGATATCACCGTCAGCCAAGTCACTGCTCAAATGAAAGTAGTGCTGCAGACAGGACAGGAAAGCAAATCAGCTCTGGAGGCTCAAACCACATAAGTCAGCATTTATTTCAAACATCACAATGACACTTGTCAAAATGATTTTAGTCTCTGCCAGGTTTGCAGAGCTGGGTGCCTCCCATATCTAGGATTTATTCAATTTTAATCCCGATCACTTTAAACAGGGCTGTTTGTAGTGCACTTGCATATGTCAAATTGTCATCTTTCAGTGCAGGGAGGTATTTCTGATTTGCACGCAGCAATGACTTATTGCAAGTCGACACATCAATCAAAGTAGTTGGAGGGCTAAGCAAAGTCAGACTTATTGTTTACTTTGTTTTTTTAATACACAGACTTTTTCAATGCAGCTACGACACTGCACATGCAGAGACAGTTTCTAGGATCATGTCTGAGTTAGAGCTATACAAATCGTGATAAGTGAGCTGATAGCCATTAAATGAACAGGAAAGTGAAAATGGAATTTCCCAGAATGTCAAACTATTTCTTTTTTTAAGTGAGCAAGTTAACTAGCTCATTCTCTTATTCAGGCCTCTGAATGTACCCCTAAAAAAAAGGTTTGATATAAAAAAAATTTGTTCTTTTCTTGTCCAGGCATTCATGAAGGCAGTCAGGATTTTACCTTGAAGTGGTGTGCCGTGTTGCTGTCGGTGTATTTCGGTACATGCAGGAAGATGAGGAGGTTCTGTCTGAGGTAGTGAGCCACAGCAGGCAACCAGGGAAGACAGTACTGTGGGAGGCTGAAGTTCATCACCTCAGTGGCAGGAGATCCAGCTGGCTGAATGAACTGAACAGACAACATTTGGGGAGGGCTTTTATCTACAGCAATTTTCAGAAGCAGGAGAGCATCCAAGAGCTTTCTGGCTGCCACAGTGAGGATGAAATCCAGAATTTTGGAAGGGTACACAATTTGCTCACTGAATTACACAGGTTCATGTACACAGAACTACAGACCAGCTACTAATAAACACAGATTTTGCGTCTCAAGAAAATTAAAAAATGTGTTTAAATGAAATGAAATTGTTAAATTGTTTTCCCCCAATCTTTGTCACACACATTACAGTCGAAAAAAGAGCAACTTACCTCCACATCAGCTGGTGTCAGCTTGCAGTTCCTGACAAGCATGACAGTGATGATGTCCAGAGTGGTCTCATCCAGCCGTTTACGCAGCACCTTGACCAGCTCATCTGTGATCTCTGGACCTGAACAAAAAGTAAAAGACATCCCTGTGTCACCCTTAATGGGCAAAAAAATAATCCATCCAGCCAGTATATGAGATAAGATAAGATAAGATAACTTTTATTGATCCCCCTTAGGGGAAATTTACTTGTCACAGCAGCAGTAACAAACAGAAAACAGTAACTCAAAAATAAATAGCAGTAAGTGGCTAGTTAAAAGATAAGGTAGTAATAAACAAGAAACAATAAGAGGCATAGGACAATAAAGTGACAAGTGAGGTAAAGTATTTACACTATGTTACATGTTTTCCTTGTCTTTGGCATCCATAAGTATATTATATTATATTATATTATATATAATTCATATGAGAATAAAGATGCTATGAATGCTATTGCACAGAAATTTCTATGTTATTGCACTGAAAAGATATTACATTATTTACAGTTTCACATATCACAAATATGATTGAATTTTAGTGTTTCAAAGGTCTAAGTGTGCTTCAGACCAAGTGTTTGTTGGATTGTCTAACGGGATCTGAAACACCCTTCCCCCGTGCCAGAATCAGAAACAGAAAATCCAACGTAGGACATCTTTCTATTGTTTCATGATGGCTCATAATCAGAACCTACACATTCCCTGCTCTTTCCCCATTGCATTCAAATGTATTTTGTAGAACAGCTGCAGAAAATTAAAGTGAGTAGCAAAGATGATATTCTTTGCAACTATCAGGCCAAAGTTGAATCAATTTTTGGCCCTGGTTCATACACAGTCTGGTCAATTTCAGTCAGTCAAAAAAAACACTTGACCAATTTGAGTGCTGTCAATAACACATCTACTCTCCACACGTCTGTCTGTTTGCTTTTTAAAATATTTGTATACATTTATGAAAAATCAAGGTCCAACCTCCCGATCATTTAATAGAGCTTTCAGCTGACAACTAGGCTATCTATACCCCATCTGGTAGAGATGTCAGAGACAGGAAGTGTGGTTGAACACTCCTGAAAAGCTAGTAAATGGACATGAAGTGTATTAGGTTAGGCATGAACTGTCATGCTCTTCTAGTGAAAAGCATATATGTTCTCACCACTGTGTTGTACAACGTTAGGAAGTATTTGATCATTGTTTACATATATGATTTACTCACGTTTCAGAAGGCTAAAATATAAAGTGCTGCATATGCTTTTTACTTCAATATTTCTTTCTGCTGACAAAAGAGTCCATAACACACACACACATGTACACATCAAGAAGGATATATTTCAATACAGAGGGGACAAGGATTTCAATAAGCTGTGCTTTTGCAAAACTGCTGATGTAATCCCTGTTTAAGACAAGGGGATATTCCCAGTACAACAGTGCCATCCACAGGAGGAACAGCAGCCTGCTCTAGCAAGTCTGCACATCAGGGGTACTCAACCTATGTTTTATGGAAGACCCACATACAGAATGCTATCAGGCTGATGTCTGGACCAATGGCAGCAAAGTACAGCAACATGAATAAAGGTAATAGACTGTCCATAACATAAACTTAACACAATCAGCAGGTCATCATGAAACTTGAACTAAAACTAAAACCATCCAGTAAAACAGCATATGGCCCTGTTTGCCTGTACCCTTTGCTTTGAACCTGGGCACAAACGGTCCGACTGCCACATAGAGTTACTGATGCAGCTGTTCACTGGTCTAGCAGTTGCAGCGTGAGGCTAACACAAGTTAAATGGAATCAATGTTTTCAGGAATTTGAAGACTCCTTGAGACATATTATGTATGGAGAGAGGAGGCTCACTTCTAAAAGACTATGATAAAGGAATGGCAGAACCACGGACCATCCAGTTTGCTTTAAACCCTTTACTAGTGTTGTCTTCATTGTGTTGTTGGCTTAATGGCCCAGGCAACTTGCCAAAACCCAGTCTTATTCCAAAAAATACAACACACAGTAAATGACTGATATTGATGTTCTCATTTGTATAATTTATGAGTATAAGGCTTTGCAGATGGCCTATGTAAGCTAATGACACTAGTAACAGTGATAACTATCATTTATCTCATCCTGTGTGTGCATTTGTCTGTGCAAAATATATATAATGTAATGCATGTTGTACATTAAATGCATCTATTAAGTATGTGAGCATGTTTAATAACACTGGAAAAGCTACAGCATAAAAAAAATATATCAACACATAAATAATACATAGAGCCAATTGTTGCAGATATTTCAGTGTCAGCATAAATGCTGGCTCGAAACTAACAAGAAACTAGAGTAGAGAAATGCCAAAGATATGTTTGTCTCATTACGTAGTTTGACCTGTTTATTTTCTAACTGTAATATGCCCTGCTAACTACACATGGTACACATAATTACTAATTACTAAGTAATACAGTGATCTTTATCAAAAATGAAAATCTGCCAATATCGTATTGTATATCTATATCTATATATCGTATATTGTATTCATTCTATTAACGCCATGAAAACCCATGTTCATTGATGTTGGTCTCTGCATTGAAACCCCAGACTTGGTCGGGCTCTAGTATAGTAATAAGTCCACATATATTTGCAGTTTGAACCAGATCCAAACCTTCACAACTGAAATGATACATATGACAAACTGTGTACTATTGTATCTAATTTGAGCCTAATTTGCCACACCTCCTTTGCAGGACCCTTTTTTTTCCACAAAAGATGTCAAGAGAAATAGATGACAAATGCCTGCTCTGTCAGTGGCCCAAGCCTCACTCTACTGAGAGCAGCACTGTCTCCAACTCTGGCTGTTTTCCACCCCCTCCTCATCAAGCTGTCAGCGCAGTGGAGCAGCATCAGTCACCAGCTCGTTCCGCCGAGGAGTGCCGAGCGCTGCTTCAGGCCTTCGTTTGTGTTGACTGCCATCCAGCTCCAAAATGCCTCACCCCATAACACCACAAGCAACGATTAGCCGAAGGCAGTTAGGGAGTTATCAAGAACTGCTTCGCCATTCATGCATGATCCGCCTTACTCTTTCTTCTGCCTTTTCTACAGCCACAGAGAGCTGGAACTCAGCAAAGCCTGCTCACAAATTATCCAAAGATGAGGGGATGACTGTGTAAATACCACTGTGGAATGTCCATCTTTGAATTAAACACATTCAGAGCTTTGATTAGTATATATATGCATTTCATCTTCAGAATTTGTATCTGCCGTATTTTATGTCATGGTTCTGAAGTCAGGTTTCTGTTTAGACTTCGTTTTTGTTCTACCTTAGTTTTATTGTTACGTTCCTGTTGGCTATTGCTCTGTTTTTGTTCTCAGTTTAGTCTCTGCTCTGCTATAGTTTCTGTTATGCCATAGTCTCCATCATGCCATAATCTCTGTTCTGCCATTATCCTGTTCATGTCATAGTTCTTTCAGTTTAGTCCTGCCATGTCGTTGTCCTGTCCTGCCTTGTCACATGTAATGTATTGTATTAGTTCTGACTGTTCTAGTTCTGTGTTCTGGTTCTGTTCTGTGTGTCATATTCTGTATCCATGTCTTGTCTCTCACCCCGTCTCTGCATCATGTCACTTATCAGCCACACCCACCTCATCAAGTCACCTGTGTAGCCAATCACCACTACGACACTATTTAAGTCAGCTGTTTTCTGTTTGCCATTGCCGGATCGTCACTTCACGTTTATGCTTTATGTTCACGTTCTCGCTCATGCTCTACCTTGTCATGTCATGCCTTGCCTTGCTGATGATTTTGTGTTTTGGATTTTGACTTCCCGCGACCTCGCCGTGAGTTTTTGTTAAGACTTCTATTATTTTCATTAAAGACTATTTTTGAGCACTGATTTGTGTGATGCATTTGAGTCCTCGACCATCCGCCATGACATTTTATCTATATTAACACCCCAATCTTTCCCTCAGTGATGTTTTAAGATTCCAGAGCCATGCAATCACATGGATTATCGTGGTCCTCCTAGCACATCTCATAATACCGAGATGCAAGTGGTAAAAATGATGAGAGATCAGTGGATTTGGAATGAACCAGGCAATAGAAACAACCAAACAATGTTCGCGTTAGCATGACATGTTCACTGTGACAATATTTAGTATAGGAATGTTCACCAGTGTGAAATCTGATAAACTGCTGATAAATGGAAAGCAATGTTTTTTTCGTCAGATAAAAGTACAATATCTTCTAGATTATCTAAGGAGGGTTGAGTCTTGGGCAACTGGACTTGGTTGCAGATACTTGATGTTTCTCCTCTCATCCAATGAGCTTCTCAGTTTTAACTGGCTGTGGGGAGTCCCAGGTTTTTAACCTCTGGGTCATTGATGTCACCTGGTTTGTTAGTGCTCCTGGCTGCTGTAACAACAGTCATTAGAGGTGTTGAGGCCAAGTGTAACTGATCATCATTTTAGTTGTCACATGTGGCCAAAAGTGAATGGTTGTTAAAGCTGTGTTGAGGGTTGGCTTCTCTACCTTGACACAAACAGCATCCTTCACTCCTCTTTCAAGCCATCTGTCCTCCCTATTCAAAACATGTGCATTTTTGTCTTTCAAAGAGTGTCCCTTCTCTTTCAGGTGTAGGTGAACTGCTGAGTCGACGAGTTGAGCCTGTGTTGAGCCATGCACTTGATTAATGGCTGTTTGATTTCCCCCAACAAACAAGTCTGTGCATCCCTCACTGCTTGCATACAGTGAATTACTTTTCTTGTGTTTGGGTGGGTGGTCTTTCGGGTGGACCAGTTTCTGTCTTGTGTCTTGTGTATTGCTGGGTTTGAACAGCACAGGGATGTTGTGTTTGTTGTAAATCCTCCTGAGTTTCTCAGATATTCCAGACTCATGCTGTGACTATGTTGTTGCATCTTTTTTTAAGAAAAGCAATCTAGAACAGTGGGTGGGACCCTAAGGCATGGCTCTAAAGTGAAACATGGAGTTATTCCAGGCTTTGTATGTTACCACCAAAGGTAAGCTTCCCCAAACACAATGGTAAGTTTTGTTGCTATGCCGATGATAGCTCACCTAGCTGAAACTACTGCAACATAATGGTTTTACGTACCATTAAAAAGTCTATAAAACGATTAAACTTTGTACAGAATTCTGCTGCCACAGTTTTAAGTGGAATAAAGAAAATAGTTCATATTACTCCGAGATTTCTAAAAATTGTGGTGTTACCTTGGATTTGTTACTGCTGGTTCACCATTTTATCATTCAACTTTGAAATCACTTTTGCTGATCCAAGAAATGAAAATCCTTCCCAGTCCTTGAAATTTCCCAGCTCTTACCTGCGCTTCCCACTCCATGCACCAGCAGCAGGATGTGCTTGTCTACTTGTCCAACTGGCCGAGAGCCATCCAGAGAAGACCTGGAGCTCTGAGGAATGAGACAATAAAGATTTCAACAATTTGATACCAATACATACCAAAATTGTTTGCCTTGTCTCCAATGAACTGTTCTACTTAATGGCAGAAAAGTAAGCATTGTAAATGTCTATCTATTTTAATAGACTTATTAACATCAGTTTTTTTTCTCTTTGCCTCTGCAGACAACAAGTCTGAGACAAGTCAGAAAAATTCAATCCACAGACTGCTCTGAATGTAACTCACTTCCTGTCTGCTCCACAGGCACAGGTTAATCTGGAAATATGGTGGGAGTATGCTGAGAATTACTTAAACTTAAATTAGTTTAAGCAATAAGGTTGTCATGAAGATGCTATTATACAGTATATCATCCAGGTAAAGTACAGGAAAATCAAATCAAGAATTTGTAGCTTAATATGTTCAAATTATGTATGTTTTCTTGCCATCATATTTTAGAAATGTCACCAATTGCTGTTAACTGCTTCATTGTTGTTGTTTTTTTTTTTATTATATTATCTTTATTTCCTGGTTCAGATGGAGAGTTTTAAGCCTGGTTGGTTCTATTTCATTGCAGAAAAAAACAGGTCCAAACAGTGAACACTGCTCCACCTGGCTAAAGCTTACAGAGAGTGCAGGATTATTGCAGTTGAAAACATGTATATTTGGTCTATTTTTCACTGACATTTCCACTGAAATAATTCAAACCGATGAAAAAAGAAATCAATATAAAGCCAACAGAGCTGTAAACTGTTTTGTTCAGGAGGCGGCACTGCAGCGCTTGTTGATCCTTTGTGGTGTTTGTCAATGAGTTGTTAGTTCCTCTAAGTAATAGTGAAATTACATCGGCAGATATTTCTTACATATGTGGTTCACTGTCACAGCTGTTGGAGTCTTTCAACAGCTTGTTGCATTGTTAACTCCTCCCTCTCTGTAATGCAGAGCTTGTTTGAGTGTTTTTGGAGTTGGTGAGTGGATCAGAGTATTGATATTCAGGTTAATGACATTTTGTCAGTGTACAGAACAAACAAACTCATTTGGTTTCTTGTTGGATGAACTTAGTTAAGCTGCTGTGTAGTGTTTACAGTTCTGGTGCTTCATGGCTCATCCCAGTCCAATAAACAGTTGATGGTTGTGGGATTCCTCTGTTACCTTGATACTATGTGCCATCACTTTGTGTTGCCATGGCAAACCATTTGTTCACTTACCATAAGGTCATCGGAAAACAAGGGCTCTTGACTCCTGGCAAGCCCGATGGAGCGAGTCATGTGGAGATTTCCATCCACGTCTGAGTATTTCCCTGTAAGTGACGTTTCACATAGTCTGGAAAGATGAGCACAAGGAACAGGTATGGAGGTTAATGTCTTTGTGACTGAGCTGGTAAAAGTCATGTACTTACTATACTTGGGAACAAATTCCAACTTCTTTCATTTGCATCAAATGTCATCCACTTATTATCTTTTCTTCTTTTATCTTTCTTGTTTGTCCCAAGTGCTTTCAATCCACTCTATCTGAAAACCACTCTTACTAATGCACTAATGTTTCCAAGAAAAGGTTGAAAAATTGGTGAGTAAAACGATGTAAATTACAGCACTTACTCAGAAAATAGCAGCTAAACAGAAGCTTGGTTAGATAACTGGCCCTGTAACTTACCAGAGGGGTTTCATAAAGAACCATGCTGCATCGTGAAAAGCCTGGCTTGGATCGGAACAAACCAGTATTAAGTGGTTTCATTTAGACAACTCTACAAAAAGAAAACTAAATTGACTTTTCGAGACAAAGCTGCAGTGTTTACAGCCACAAAACAACCCATATTAAATACATAATATGAAGTAGGGCTGGGCAATTTGGCTTAGAATTAATATATTATACGATATATATCTCCATACACATATTTTCCTCTAAAAAAATACTGTCAATTTTCAAATGTAAATGTAAAAAAAAAAAGGTAATGTAAGACAGACTTAGCCTGTTGTGAAATATGTTATGGATGAAATAAAACACTTCACAGAAGAGAAAAAAATGGCAGATACAACAGCAACACTTAGTGACAGAGGATCGCCACATTTTACATCTGCTAAACACCTACATCTGAACAGAAATCTCAAGCCACACCATAAAAAAAACCTGCAATATACCACAGGCTGCTGTCAGCTGAGAGCTAATGAGACGATGACGAGAAGGAGACAGCACTGTGAGTGAGAGTGTGTCAACCCGCTGTCAGAGAGACGAGCATGAGAGCACTGCTGTGGCTCGCTAAAAAGTCCATGTTTATCTAATATCACTATGGCCATCTTCTTTTAGTCCTCACAGCAGCCAGCAGCTACGAGTCAGGCTAAAGTCAATTACAACAGTGGTTTGGAGCCTTAGAGCTGGAAGCTGACCATCAGTAACACTGAAAACTAGAATATGACAATATGATTATCTGCCTAGTGAAAATTAATCAATATTTGCTATATTGAATCAGTTGAATTATATCAACATTTACACTTATTAATTTAACAGATGCTTTTGTCCAAAGCAAAATCCACATATCATACAATCCAAGTCTCAGTAGATCAAGAAGAAGCCTTTGAGAATACATGCCATAACATTCAGTCACATTACAGCTGGGGCACAAGAGACACAAACCTGTAGATGCAAGTGACATTTTCATGCTATTACATAGTAATTCTGCTAATATTTTTGAGCGCAAGTGCCGTAATGGCCTCCATATGGTGAAGATGACATCAGAATGGCTGTCAGCATCTATCATTGTATTTTCAATAGAACTGTATGTGTTTCATTTCTCTAACTTTATATACATGACATTTTAGAGCAAATTATAAAACATGCTACTTTAATAACAAGACTACAACCATTTAATATCACATAAATAAAATCAAAGAAATTAAAAAAACACACTTCTGTTTAAAGTACAAGAGGGGCAGAGACAATCTGAAGGTATTTAAACAGTATTTTTACCATATGGTGGCTGCTGTGTCACCACTTACCATATTTATTAGCTTTAGCGAATAAAAAAGCTATAAAGTACAGAAGCAACAACAAAAAAAAAGGAATACTGTAAGACTCTTGATTTTGAAAAAAAGGTCATGGCTGTGCAATTTAAGTTGGCAGTATTTAAGATAAGATAATTCTTTATTGATCTCCTAAAAGTGACCTATCAATTACAGCAGCAAATTGTTTGTGGCCCAATTCAAATGATGGTAACCGTGATGCTTGCTTCAATTTGACTTTTGTTCTCAGCACATCAATACTTGGGGACTGAGCATGGTCTTGTTGAATTTTTGTGTAAGGGGGGACCGTCAGGACACAGAAGTGTTTCCTCCAATCTCACAGCTGAAAATGATATGGAAGTTCCACCATCTGGCTCGGGGCATCACAAAATGTTGTTTACTAGCAATGCTGTGTTTGACAGCAGTTCAAATTCCAGCAGTTTGATTTTCTTTCTACTGTATTGCTGCTGTAAGAACATCTGTGGGTAGATTTTTACTTCCAGCAGACTGATGGAAATCCCCAAAACGCAGTGTCATCCTCAGAGGATAAAGTTTACAGGTCGGTGTTACAACAGTCCCTCACAGTCCTTACAAGTAAACAACTGTTTATGGGATATTTGTTAAAAACACTTTGAATAAAAATGTGTACCCTGGTAGAGAAAGATTGAAATCCAGTAACAAAGTGATAAATAAAAGAGAGAGTAAAGATGGGGAAGTCTAACCTGAGGTAGAAGACTGATTTAGTTGTACGCTCCTGGTAGACAAACATGTTCTTCCTGTTGACCACACAGAAAGAGTTCAGCACAGACCGCAGGGCCTGCATCGCTAATAGAGGGAGACAAAAAACATATTGACATATTTAGCATGTTGGCAAAATTAATCTATTAACCTGAAGAGGATCGTCACCATATTAAAACACAACAAACTGAGAAGAAGTTGATTCATTTACATAATTATCAAAACAAGAGCCATGTGGCTAAAATGTGCCTGAGAATCACTTTGGACATATGATCTGTTAAATCACAAGTCTCTACCTAACCTAGTATTCAGCTTGTGTTTACTGTGTTGAAGAAAGAAAGAAAGGACCCATTTTTACACTTTAACATTATTATTTAACATTTACTGCGATCTGTAACATTTCTCCTTTTATTTCTTTATTTGTACATAGATAAATCATCATCCACAATAAAGTGCCTAAACAGCACTGGATCCTGTGTTTAAATCAGCACACAACAAAAGTAGTTCAGTGAACCCCCACTGCCCCACTGCAGGTGATGGGCGTTTAGCAGTTTGTACAAGGGCATGTCAGGGCTGCTGAGGGAGTAAGCTGACTTGAGTCATTCACTTCCCTGCCCAAATCTTTGGGCCAGAGATCAGTCACAAACTCACTTGTCCAAAAGAAAGGCTGCGTATAAGATAAGATTTATTTGTCCCACAGTGGGGAAATTCACATGTCACAGCAGCACAGGAGATAGCAGCAGTAAAACTATTAAGAAGAACAAGTAACAGTCTAAAAAAAGGAGGTATATACAAGTTCACATGACTTATTTACAATTTCGAGTATGAATATGAAATATAAAATATGAAGTATAAAAATATATGACCAGTATAAAATATATGACCAGTAAATGTACACAATAGGCCTAAACTGAGGAAAGAAATGACAGCTTAAATACGGAATATTAAATATTAAATACTAAATACAGAATATTGCACATTGACTTGGTGAAGTATTGCACAGTGAGTGGAAGTTACATAAAGAACAAGTATTGCACAGATGTACTGAAAAGCAATATATGGTCCATGGTCTATTGGGAGCAGTGCTGCTTATACAGTCTAACAGCTGCAGGAAGAAAAGACCTGCAATATCATTCCTTCACACACTTTGGGTGAAGCAGTACGACCTCAGTTTTACTACTTTTTGGCAACATCTTAAGTGACATAGTTTCTTAATCAATTCTTTGAGTGGATATCTAACTGCACTTTTTAGGAATTGTAACGGAAAGGACTAAATTATAATAGATACATATATATATATACATACTTAGCAAAGTAATTTCACATGATTTCTACATGATGATTACTTATAAAATCAAGTGTTCAGATCTACCACTCACCCCTGGATACCCCCATGTTGGGTCCCATCTTGAGGCGTGGGTGAATGTGGATGATTGTGCTCCACACCACGTCACAGGCAAAATGTCCAGGGATGAATTGCATGGTGGCCGCCAAGTAATCTCTGGCCTGGTAGCTCTCCTCTGTGTTGTAATCTGTGTGGTTAGAGTCAAAAAACAAAAGGCATGTAAATATAATATGTACAGACACTACTGCAAAGAGGGATATGAGTGAAGAAATTAAAGATTCAAATTACTAAAAGCATCCGTTCACCCTCACTACCTTGTATTGGGGTGTACACCGAAATCTCAAAACCTGAACAGAAAACAAAACTATCTGCATATTCTTCTGACTTACCATCAGAGGTGTTGAGCCTCTGCCTGTAGAGAGACTCGTTCTTCCAGATGTCTTCTTCACTCTCAGCCACCAGCAGAGAGTTACACACATGGCTGTCGTGTAGGTCCTGCAGCAGCATACGCTACACACACACACACACACACACACACACACACACACACACACAGAGTATGTACAGGAGACACTGAGCAGCAAGCAAACAAAGCATTTCACAAGCAACTACACATAAGTGTGTTGATGTCCAGTATGTGTATTAGCTGATCCATAGATGCATTTCCACCAAATCATGTTTGGTACAATAGGGTTGGACTCGCTTGAAAAGCGCTTGGATACCTGAAAAAGTTTTGATCCTCTTACAGGTGAGATTTCATGGTTAAGCAGAAAGGAAAATCTATCCAATCTATCTATAGGAAAACACTTTGCAAAGGTTTAGGTAACAGACAAAACAGAACAAAAACCTGTACCAAAGGAGATTCAAGTCAGGACCGATGTTCATGTTCATTAATGTACATTATAACTCAATTATTCAAATTTGTATTTTCAGCAAATGTTCTCTCTTTTTAATTTTGCCACAAGATGGCAAAGTTACTTCATTTGTATGATTTTTTAAAACAGGGATACCCAATACATCAATCACAATCGACTGGTCAATCGCAAAGATAGTGTGGGTAGATCGCATGGAATTCCAAAAAAAAAAAAAAAAGATGCCAGCCTGTCATCCATCCTCACTGTGGCAATTGCCACTTGATGACGTACAGAGCAGCCAGTCTAAGATCTCATCTTTTCTAACACATGGGCGACCACGCATGCACGTGCAAACCTGTGAGCTGCTGTGAAAAACGCCTGCGATCCTAGTTACTGGACTGTTCAACCCTGGCTGATTCTGTTCAGTGCAAGTCACCAGAGTAAGGTTATGACCAAAAATGTACAAAATTGTGTTGCCATATGGGTTCATGCAGCATATATAAAGTATGCTCAGTATATATATAAATATATATATATGTTTATGTTGTTTACATTTGTAATATAGGTAGATCATTTTGACTTGGTCATTTTGACAGTAGCTTGCACTCCTGGTATAAAACATCAGTAGTGAAGTATTAAAAAAAAAACAAAAAGTTGCTGTAGCTAACCTGATTGACTATCCTGCAGATTTCACCTATCTTCCTGACCACCATCTGATGCAGTTCTAAGTATTCAGGCAGTTCCTGGTCTTCCTCCTTCTTCTCCAACTCCTCAGCACTGACCTCTTTTCCTTCTGTGAAGCACCTGCAAAAATACAAAAAATCCTAAGAAATGAATGGGTTCCAATCATCAGCTGTGATCAGAGAATTCATCCTAACAACTGTGCTGAAACCTTAACTAGACCTTAATTAAAACTCATTTGCTTTTTAATAAAACTTCATACATACACTCTCAGCAAGGAGAAAACATTTTCCTTTGAGAGTGAACAACATCACCATTTTACAAAAGGCTGAAACTGATATTAATGATGAGGTCTCTTAGTTTATCATAGTAGCTGAATACAGGATGACTTTCCAGGGCATGTGCTACTATTCTTTACTTCTCAGCCAAAATAAGCAAAAATGTCTCATATACCAGTTAGAAACGACATCCTATGCTGGAACATTTAATAAATCTGGGCCACAGACTTCAGTAAATATAGCAGGAATCAACTGTGGTGTTTGGAGGATTTCCTGAGGTTAGTCTGACCTGGAATGGGAGTAGACCTTCACTCTGTCCTGGTGGATCTTAACAATCAGCCAGAAGTCGGGCATCAGTGGTGACTGACACTCCTGTTCATCCAAGGTGGGGCTCTCACACTCAGAATCACTGCTGCCGCCATCATAACCTTCAAAAACACAGAGGTCTTGTAGAGCTAACATTTTTATTGCACCACTGCAACTTACTGTATCACTCTGGTTGGTTTGGTTCACAATATTATCTCCTCAAAAATCTAAGATTGGTACAGAGGCATCCAGCTGTCTTGGAGAATTACAATATATGTATACCAGGGTATTTAGATATCCCAAAGGTAAGGTTTGATACAATGAAACATACAGATACTCCTCTTTCTATTAAACTATATTAAACTTAGACACAGAGATGCTGTATTGAGGAGATTGATTGTAGTGCATAATACATGCCACTAGAGGGCAGTCTCTACAGGTGGAACAGACAGCTGAGCTGAGAAAATGGCACTGATAACATTACAAAACTAGTAACAAAGAAATATACCACTGCTCTCACTTGTATATGAGAGCTAGGATAAACCTTGAAATTAGTTTGGTTAGAGAGCCATAATGTTAATAAGAAAGATTAGCTATTTACCGGAATTGTGTAACAGTAAAACAGTAAAATCTGGTAAGTTGCAAAAAAAGGTTTGTAACTCACTAAGATGTATTCGTACACACACAAACTGCTAGATTCATGGATCTCAAACAACCACCTCATTCTTCAAACCTGGTCAACCATCATTCAAGTTTGTGCTGCACTTACCCTGCATGTCTGAGTCTAGACTGCCCTGGCTGGAGACGACGCTCTGGACGCGACTTGGCCTGAGTTTTCCACCGCCTAAAGAAAGACAATTTGACATTTCTGTCACTACATTCCCATGCAGTTCTTTGGCAGACAGAAAACAATATTGTAAACATCTGATAACAATCCAACTGCAGATAGTCTCCAATACAAATCTTAAACACATGAAGATACCAAAAAAGACGCTCATTCAAAAAGCAATTACCAGAAGATGGAGGATGAAAGAGGCACCAAGGGTGGAGGATTGGGTTGAGGTAATAAAAGACATATATGTGATGGAGAAGTTAACCTTTTCTTTAAGACTGGAGGTGGATAGTTTTAAAAGAATTTGGGAAAACTGGATTGAATATATAAAGTCAATTAGATCTGATTTTAAATGAGATGTAAATTTTGGGGGAAAAAACAAAAACCCTAGTTCACAGCTACAGAAGGTGGAATGTTTGTTTCTTTTTTTCTTATTTTGTTTCACTTTTTAATATATTCACTACACTGGTAACAAATCAAATTAAAACTGTTGGATTAAACTGTTCTAAATGTTTGGTAGAAGGTAATTAGTTACTATGTCTTGTGCATAGCTTTATTTATGTATATGGAAAGGTACAGATTTATTTATATGGGTATATGGATGTATGTATATATGTATATGGGTATGTACAGATATGTATTTATATATATTTAACTTAAAGCAAAAGAATGATGAAATCCTTTCCTCTATTTATTTATATATATATATTTTGTATTTTTTCCCTCTCTTTATTAATTCTGGTTATATATTCTCTTATTTATTACTTATTTTTCTAATTACTGATTGACATGTTTAATTCAAAGATATATTTTTTTTGCATTTGGAAAAAAGGAAAAAAATTAAGTAATTATGTACCAGTTGTATGTAGAATGTATGATTATTACGCACAATAAAAAGAAATTTAAAAAAAAAAAAAAGATGCTTATTCTACTTGTAGCAGAAAATGAGTTGTGATTGAGGCATTATGGCAAGACTACTTTCCTCTTCCAAAGTGTGATGATCATACTGGTAATGCCTAATTACTGTCAGGAAGACATCATATTCCATTGTAGTGCGTATAGCAACTGTGATAATATATGTAATTAAAACCCTTAGTAATACATAGAAGACATGTGTCTGTGAATGCAGGGTGTCTGTTAGACTCACTGTGAGAGGCTGACTGCATGGACTCAGCCAGGCTCACACTGGACGGCGTCTTAGGGGGTGAGGTTGGCTCTGTGCAGGGTTCAGGCTGTAGCTGGGGGGTACCAGGCTGACCTCTGTCCCCCATCATGCTAAATGAACTCTGAGAAAGAGTGTCATGTGTCTCAGGCTTCAAAGCTCTGATTGGCTCACTGGCCTCTGCAGCTGAGTCACTGGGAGCTTCAGCAGCAATGCTGACAGACTTCTTGTCTTCACTCTGTGGTTGAACAGAGTTCAAGTAAAAATGAGTGTAATTGTCATAGACATACAGTATATCATGTACTAAACCTCAAAACAGAACTGAGAACACACACACACATGCACGCCAGTCAGTTAGAATGTGAGAAGACCCTCGGATGAGAAAAAAAAAAATGCCTTCAAGTATCTACAACCAAGTTCAGTTACCAGGACTCAACCCTCATTGGACACACACACACATACACAGACACACAAGGATCATGAAGAATACGAATCTGAGGTCAGGGAATAAATGTGTTTTGACCAAAGAATCGGTGCTGAATCATTCCCCTGGCAATATGAGAGAGGATATTTCTGCAATTTCCCGCACAGAGGTGGGCCACCTCATCAAAAATAAAGATTACCACCACTGACGAAATGTATTACACTTTGAAGAAATGAACCATAGAAGTTCAGCGAAAAGAGCAGACACTAGATCACACAGCAAAGGCCACAAATGTAATGAGTGGGACGACTATTAAACTGTCATTTTATAAATAAATTGATCACAAATGAGATGTATCGGACTCCTGTGTGATTGAGCTCAAGAGGTGACAGTTTGATATATCCATTTGATCACATCGTATGCTCTGTTTGCAGTATTATTAATCAGGGTTCCATTCTACAGAAGCAATTTGCATGCACTGCTTACACATCGATTACAAGTGGTGGCAGTGTTGTATATCACAAATGACTGTCACTTATAAATGTATCTGTAAAAACCAAAGAAGTAGAGGAAAATGGCTGGGCAATTTAGAATCAGGTTGGGACGTAATTACATAAATCACTAACCACTTTCTAAAGCTTGTACTGATGTCAAATATAAATATTGACACAGCTCAATTTTTATTGCTTATATGGTACTACATTTGATCCCAGGAAGGTTTAAGATAAGATAAGATGAGCCTTTATTTGTCCCACAGTGGGGAAATTCACATTTAGCTTACTTTACAATGGACTATCACTAGATACTAGGGATGCACCGAAAATTCGACCACCAAAAATTTTCGACCGAAACTGGCTCAAAAGTGCATTTTCGGTTTTCAGCCGAGAGACTTTTGTCACCGAAACAACATGGCCGAAACAAGACGTTGTGATGACGAAGAAAAAACACGCCCACCACGGGCGGTTGCTGCCTCTAGCCATTTTTAAAATGCGCATGTAGCGGCGCCAGTTTTTGTAACTAGGCAACCGTGACAGCGCTTTTTGATTGGCAGAGAGCGCAGCGGGTCCTCTCGGGGTCCCCGGCATATGGTCCCCGGCACACAGAATTAGCTGGCCTTAATCTTTCCTGTGTTTTATTTAGTTCATTATTGTCACATTTAGTGCTGAAATGTGTTTGTGACAGACATGTGTACGGGACATTTATGAAATACGGGACAAATCGCGTCCCGTATTAGTTCAAAAGAGGACGCAACATTTAATTTTCAAATAAAGGACAATTCCGTATTTTTCAGGATGTTTGGCAACCCTACCGGCACGCACACGTCTGGATAGTTGCCAACATGTCTGCGGTGTGGATGCATGTCATTATATCCGAGAAAGACCCACGGATAGCTAATAGCTAGTTTTAATGTCAGTGTTAATAAATATTTTCATAATTTTGTAATTGATTTATTCTTTGTAGCATTAATATTAATTTATGCAATTGCAATGCCTTGATTTTAGTGAGGTTAGTACACAGTCATAGCCACGAATGCAATGGTAATAATTGGCATAATAATTTATTTCGGTGTTTCGGTTTTCGGCCTTGGTTTCTTCATTTTCGGTTTTTGGTTTCAGCCAAGAATTTTCATTTCGGTGCATCCCTACTAGATACCTCATTGAAAATAAAGCTTAACACTGAGAATGATTATACCAAAGTGGATTGCAAGTGTTTCTTATTGTTACTCTGTACATCTCTGTGAAATGTTGTATCTGACCTCACTGTCTGCCTCCGCTGCCTGAGCCTCTGCTTCACTCTCAAGCATCACGTCCTCCACCTGTGCTCCGGCACTGCAGGGGATGGTGTGATGTGGGGGCTCTGCAGTGCTCTCAGACAGCCTCTTGTTGGCGTTGATCCTCTGAGGGTGCAGTCTGCTCAGGGACATGTAGTAGAAGCTGTCTTGTTCACCATTCAACACGTAGCCAGAGAACGACATTCTACGAAACTCCTGCAGGATCAGACAACACGCAATCATACATCTCAATAATGTGTCAAATAGGGATGCACATGGTTAACCGTTTAACCCTTAAACGATAACAGTAACTCTAACCGATTAATACTAACGGTCAATTTTGTTTTTAAGCTACGTAATTCAATCAACTCATGGGGGTGTGTCGACAGGTGCAACACATGCCATCACGTGCTTTCCATCACATTTAAAAACAAATAAAGCCCATGAGAATTTTTTTGTCACGGCACTTTTGAATGGGTCACAGTACTCAAAAAAATAAAAATAAAATAATAGGGGAGACAACCGCCATTCCGACATCCCTCTATCTATTATTAAAAACTCCTGAAATGGGAAATACAATATGTCTAGTACACGTATTAATGTAACTCGGGCTAGTGTGAAACATGTTAGATTCATGTGTGAATCTCAGGGATCACTGACTGTAAGCAGAAACACAGTGTCAGTGAGCTGTCACAGCAGCCAGCTGGAGCGCAGCTCTCCATTCAGCCCGTGTGTCTCCATGCACGCTGGCATCATATGCAACATTAATATTACAGATATCAATGACACCTGAAGTCACTGACTAATTCCAGTCTCCTTCGTGTTGTACAGTAGGGGAGGGTGTGTATCCTTGTATGCAATTACGCACAAAACACACATTACATTGAATATTATTTTTTTATCTCCAGACACGTCGCGGGTCGTCCAGGTTTACAGTAAAATTGTTCGGAATGAAGCTGCATCATCCAGATAAACATTGAGCTCCATCAGAACTGTTTAAAAATCAGATTTCAGAAGCTCAAACTTTATTTTGGAAATGAAGCAGAACACACAATTCAAGAAATCACCAGCACGCTCGATCGCTCGCGACATAATTTAAAAAGCAATAGCAGACGATTGAAGCCTACAGTACTGTTAATTATATCTAAAGCTTGTAGCTTTTTTTTTACTTTTTAGATGAGTAATCTAACTATTTGCCGTCATTGTAAATCTGCAGTACAGCGCCGGACAGCGCCGAGTCAGTGACTCTGATTCCAACCTTTTCTCACCTGGAAAGCCTTGTCGGAATGGTGGGACGTTCGTGTGTCGGAATAGCGGTATTTCGGGATGTTGATATGTCTAAATGGTGGTATGTCGGAATGGCAGCATGGAAGGGCATTTAAATCTTATCGGTTAACGGTTATTAATCGCTAAAGGGCGTCAGTTAACGGTCATAAAAAAATACAAAATGTGCATCCCTAGTGTCAAAGCATTGATACCATTTGGTTCCACTACGGACAAGTACTGAATAAAAAAATGTGAAGAGGGGTGAAACTTGCTGCAGTAAAATGGCTCATATGGTAAATGTAATACTAATTACATCAGCACCACAGCAGAGTCATTTCATACTATCATTCTGCTGAGAACACTTGCTCTGAACAGGAACTTGATGTTTTACAGTATAGCCAGAAAAGCGTAGATGGAACGCATTGTTTTGCCCCCATCATTTACCATTTTTGTAAGAATTAATTAAATGTTTTCTGCATCTTCATCTGCATTTTCTATTTAAAGCTCTGCCAAAAACATCCCAAACTATGACCCTGTGTGTGTGTGTGTGTGTGTGTGTGTGTGTGTGTGTGTGTGTGTGTGTGTGTGTGTGTACGTCCTTGCCTCTTTGAATTTTTCCAGAGACTGCTCAGGCCCAAAGACAAACTGCAGCGGGACATCTTCACAGTGACAGCGTGGTCTTCCGCTGGAGCGCAAAACATGCTCTGCTACTTTCTGCAACGTGGCTGAGCTGATGACCCGAGAGTGACGCAGAGCAGAAACAATCTCATCCTCAAGCAGCCAGCGGATCTGAAACAAAAAGGGAGAAAACCAAGAGAAGCTCATCACTGCTGCGTAACAGCAAAATTTGGACATCATTGTTTTCAGCGAAGAAGAAACAAACCCCTTCTAATATCAAGAAGACTGAAAGAGTAGGCTTGGTAGCAGCTCCTAAAAGCTGTAATTTTCATTTGAAAAGATGCATTCATCATCAATGTCCGAACAAAAAACTTGACAACTGAGGATTTTTATATTGTTAGAATCTTACCAGCAAATGAGGCTAAACATGTAAAAGTTGTGCTAAGGTCAGTAAAAAAAAAACTTAGAGGGCTTATCTGTGTGTGCAAATAAATCTGGTCAAAAAATTGTCTTGTGTGCAATTTTGACTTTTTCCTGAGGGTGGGGCTGAAGAGAAGCTTTATATTCATTGTGTACAATGGGCTGCCCTGTGGGGAACATGAATGTGCCCCACAAATCTCACGGAACCCTGACAATTAGTTTCATCATTTCTTGAGTATGGCTGGAAATCAACGGCTGGTGACATTGCCATAGGAAGGGTCAGCAAGTGGCCTCACACTAGGAGGCTTCCAATATTCTGCTTTTGTAATTTGATTTAAAAAATGATAGGAACTTTTGTTGTTATGGGCCGGACCAAAGCAGAATTTACATCATCTTTATATCTGATTTGTGTTTACTTGTAAGCCTTTCGATTTAATGAGCTTCTTTTGTTGCTGGGATTTTGTTTGAATCTGATATTTGATGTCAAATTGTTATGTATGAGAATGCATTTCTCTGTTGTTGAAGGATAGTGTTATTTATTAATCATTTGTTAATTAGCTTGTTACATACAGCCCCTTAGTTGTCATTTCTGATATTTGTGTGGTGCTGATGCACAGCTCCTTGAATGATGGGTTTGTGTGTGTGTGTGTGGTGTTGGAACATGTTACAGATGATGTGTTTGTGACTGTGGAGCTATTCTATTGCATTCAGTTCAGTCCTTTATGTTTCACCTTCAATAAAAAAGCGCTCTGGGAACACATAGTTTTGCCTCCGTATTTATGGAATCAAAGGTGGGCCACGAAAATTTTTGAGACTTAAAAGTGGGCCCTGAGTTGGAAAAGGTTGGGAACCACTGGTCTAGACAATGTCAATGGCCATTTTGAATCATCGCTGTGTTCAGCAAACATATCTAGAGGGAAAACGTAAATTCAGTATATATTTGCATATTTATCCAAAATTTGAACTGTGTAAATGCCGGGAATGGCATGGGATATACTGCACATCCAGATAAAGCTAGTAAGTGCAAGTAGATAGTAAATACCCCTTTCTAGATGTTGCATTTATGAGTTGTATGGTATTGTTGTGCTGCTGCTTTGACAGTGGACAGTTAGAATAAGACTCACCTCGTCCATTGTAGCCAGAATTGCCAACTTGTGAGGAACTGGGAGTTTGGATAAGGAATCACCAGAGACCCTGATGGAAGACGAGACAGATAACAGAAAAACAGAGAACTCTGTTGATTGACAGAATCAGACTCAATCAAAGAAAGCCCAGCTCAGTACTGCAGAACAAGCATATGTGTTGGACGAACTCACCCATCACCGGCAGCTCCCCTCAGACTGTCCAACACTGCCATCAGCTCCTCGTCAGAGCGATAGGAGGAGGGCTGTCCTGGTGAGCGGTTCAGGGACACACTGCTCTCTGACGTGTACCTGCACACAAAGAGGAAATGTCACATGCCAAACAACGGTCTCATCATTCACTTATTCTAAGCATATAGGTTCCAGAAGAGTCTTAAAAAAAGATCTTTGCCCATGTTTTATGATTTATGTGAACAGAAACAGATTCAACATGTTTGTTAGGCCTCAATAAAGCATTTTGGTGCATAAACAGAACTTTTGCTTCTTCACAAGAAAACTCAACAAAGTACTCAAAAAAAACCTTTTGGCTCATTGTTCATGGTTTGACTCACCTGTTATGATGGAAATCAGCCATGACTTCAATCTCCAGAGGCAGTGTCAGGACAAAAATATCTAATGTGACCGATAGCTCATTCAAATCTAAAGACTGCAAGGCCTCAGCATTCTCCAGGCAGGAAATAATCTCACCTGCAATCACAAAGCTGAAATAAGCATTGCAACAAAAATAACTGTCTCAGATGTCAAATTTAAACTTTTAGAATATTAGATAAAGATTAAAGCCATGTCTAATATGGGAGGAACCCAAAGAGCACAGCCAGATGTCTCAGGCTGTACTCACCAAGGCAGGTAGGCAGTGTTTGAATGGGCATGGAGCCATGGCAGCTTTTCATGTTGACGGAACAAGTGACATGAACAAATAGCGGGGGCATGTCCAGCTGTGGTCCCTCAGCCTCCAGCAATGAGTCTCCCTCCAGGATGCTGAAGGAGTCCTGGTCCTGGTTGACAGTGTTGGAGTCTGACAGAGACTGGTCTTCACCCTCTCCATGGGAGCTGGTGCCTGCATGCTCCTCATACTCCACCACAAGATCTGTGTCGCTCTCCGTCATGATGCAGCAGCCCAATATGTTTTCTACACACCAGCAGCAAACTGTTCAGTCTCACATCACTCGACAAGTAGCACAATTTCACGTCAACCATGGGTCATCACCATAGACTGTATAAAATATGGACGTAGTGTCCGTGACGTCACCCATAGGTTTCTGAAGAGCAAAAATGAAGCAAATCGTAGTGCGCAGCCATCTTGGTAGCCTACCTCCGGTTACTCCAAATATGGACAAAGAGGTGGAGCGAGGGCGGAGTTGAGGCGGGTCCTATGGGCCGGCTGAATGAACGCTATTGGCTGAAAAAAGCCGCTTTATTCGAAATAATCAAACTAGCTACGGCTAACCAGCTAGGTTAAATGCTAAATATCGTTGCTAGCCGGCTAACCCCACGACGATCTCTTTCCCAAACTCAGTGACTAGAATTAGCCGGGGTGACGCCCTTTAGACCGTCAGTGGCTAGTTGTCAATCAAAGTGGCGGCACTTAGATTGACAGCTATGAATTGTGCATAATGATGTATGCTGTATATTTTAAACGAACGCCTTATAAAAAAAATCCCCCCCCCCCCCCAGAGTTGTCATGGAGTAGGAAAACAGCTTATGAGACTAGAGCCATGTTTTGAACCAGGCTGTAAATATGTTTTTTTCTGTCGTAAAATCGGACATCAGTCCGCAGTCAGCAGTCACAGATATAAAGCATATGAAAATGTAACCATGTTTTACAGGTTGACTCTCAGAAACATGTCATCAATAGAAAATCATGTTCATAAGTAATTCTCATAGAGTTAGGACAAGTTGATAAAATAATATTAGGCATGTTGGAGCCCAGTGTCTCCATCAGCCCAAGCATGTCAGTGTTGACCTATTATCATATTAAGTTAGCCAGATAATAATCTAACCTAATTTAACCTGATGTGAACCTGACCCATGCTGCTCCTTTCACAATAGTCAACACAACCGATGGAAGTTTTATAAAACTTGAAATTCTGATTGTGAAATGAGATCTTGCAGTTGTAACATTGTGTTTTTTTTTTTAATTTGTCATTGCTCTGTGAATCACTGTGGAGAATAATTCTGATTGTATTTATTATTACTATTTGTCAGAATAATTAGTGTGAAAAACCATCTTGAAAATAATATTGATTTTTAACTTGATCCTCACCGTCCTCAGTAGCTGGCTGAGCATCGGACATCAGCTCCTCATTGGGTCTCCTCCCTATCTCACCGTCCTCTGAGTCCTCCTGAGGACACAGACCACAGTGCAAAGGTTCATCCAGTCTAATCCACAGCAGCATTTTACGTGGGGATGTAAGAGTAGTTTCTCATTACAAGCCAGAGCTGACACATACAATTTTGATTGACAAATCACCCTCAGGAATCATTCATTTATAACCCAGTTCCAAAAACATTGGAATGCTGTGTAAAGCATGGATACAACAGAAAGCTGTAACAGTACAAAGTGACACACCCACACTTGTTTGGAATCGGGGCTGTATATGTTAGATTCGATTTTTCTTTGGTTAAAGAAATACAAATACCTCAGTTGTTTTTTTTTTCTCAGCCAATGTAACTCCAGAACCTTTTCCTTTTCCTCAATCTAACCCCTGACATTCAGTTTCATTGCCAACAATAATGAGATATGAAAACAAAGCACAATCAGTCTGAACACAAGACAACAACAGAAAATGCAAAACACAAGTTTGCCAGCTCACCTCTTTCTTGGACGACGACGGGCAGTAGAAAAAGTAGTGTGGATTGGAGGGGACGGTTTTGAAGTACTGAGACACAATCCCCATGAATTTGTCCTGGCAAAAGATTGTTTACATGTGAATGACATCAGTTTCACCATGTCAGCTTAACTCATATACTTATTAAATACTCAGAGGAGACTCTATAAGGGATAACAAGATCTACTTTTAAAAACATGAAATTAAGAAAAGAGTATTTACATTTTACCTGTAAGTCCTCAGGCAATACCTACCTACAATTCTACAGTTCTAAAATACCTGTATTATTTTGTGCAAATCTGGATACACTTCACACTTGGGCTGTGTCTGAAGCAGTGATAGAGGGAACTCTGGGATCTTGGCGGTCTTGGACTCATCCAGGATCAGTGGAGATGTAGGCGCAGACGACTTCCCTCTAGATTCAGCTTCACTGGCATCCTCCATTTCAATACTATTGACAGAAATATTACAACATCAATAATAGTGGTAGTTTATAAAACCTGGACCAGAAAAATAGGAAAAAAAATAAACATATATACCTAAGCTTGGACTGCATTTGTCATACATGCATAGACAGAACAACAGAGCCTATAATGATATAATGTGCAAATTTCCCCACTGTGGGACAAATATAGGAATATTTTACCTCATATATATAACACATGTATAATAATATGAAGTATAATGAGGTCTTCGTTTAAACATTTTAGCCTGTAGTTAGTCACAACATTGCTATTAAAAGTAAAAGGAGGTGTGATTCTTATGTGAGGTTTCTCCTTGTATTGTAATTTTATATGCAAATCTGAACATAAGCAGGTACATATGGGAGTTATCACGTTACAAGTAAATGCTATTATTAATACTATATTGTATATGTCACTACGCTCTTCCATCTTTCAGCTCTATATAATAAAGAATAAAAGAGTAAACACTGAACATTTATGGGGGCACAGAGAAAACAAAGCAAGTTCGGTTCCTTCAATCCACCTAAGTGTCACCTGATTGCATACCTTAATTAAAATGATAAAGCTTTATACAAAGGAGTTCAATTGGTCAGTTCCACAAAGTTGCCTAAATTTGAGTGCTGACCTAGAAACAGTGCAGAATCTCACATATACACAGTCATCAGCACACCTGGATGAGGAGGCCATGGCAGCCGTGTCATCTTGTCGGTCCTCCTCAACCTCTCCAATGATAAAGGTGGCAGGGCTCCTGGAGGGTTTTGGATTCCCTGCCCAACCATGCTCCCTGAACACCCTGATGTGTCCACAGAGGGTGTGCAAGAAGGAGGTGACGTCGATCTCCTGCAGGGATTCTTCGCAGTAGTCCATGGCCATCAGGACATCTTGTGAGCTGATGCTGTAGGACTGCTGCAGGCTGCGGTACACACCTGAGGGACAGGGGCAGATCCAGATTAATTTTAGTCGGGGGGCACGGAAGGTACAACAAATTTCACTTCTTATAATGTTTACTGCCAATTATCACACATAAAATATGAAACAATATTATGTACTTTTAGCAACCAGATCTTAATAAGTACCTAGTGCTCAGCTCTGGTCCTTAAGCATTTTAGTGTTGTGCGCAGTAATCAGTCTTAATCAGAATAAGCATCAGTACATTTTCATAGTGCAATTTCAAAGTTCTTTTTTTTTAAGGCAAAAACACTTCAAAACAACTGTATTTTGCGATTTCCATGTCGGCAATGCAGGGTACCAATCAAAAGATTGGAAGAAAGTCCTTGGTGCATTCAGTTGCAGTCGGACAAAGAAGTTGCGTTCATGAGCATCGGAAATCGGAGTTTCAGTGATGTAAACAGCCAACGAAAATTTTTTTGGGGGGTGGGGGAAGGGGGGCACACAGGGTGGCCAATCGGATCACAGGGGGGGCCATGGCCCCCCCCGTGCCCCCACGGAAGATCCGCCACTGCTCAGGGACAGAGTGAGCAAATAAATGACTGATTCTGTGTTAGACACATGTAGTTAAGCCACACAGCCACTGACTTCCATTTGTACTAGAATACAGTTCCCATACAGCTTTGTCTTAACAAATAGAACTGCTCAGTTTTTGCAGCATTGCAGATGTGCAACTTTCTTAACCAAACAACTGTATTTTCAAAATTCAAACCGTTATCAACTATACAACCTGGCAACATCTAAAATCTCTCCTGCTGTCTAGTCTCTGCCACTGCATGGCATCAGATCCTCTGCAGTGCTCAGTGCTGCATTCCACATGGTTGACCACAACATATTACTAGACAGACTGAAAAATTGTGTGGGACTGTCTGGCACTTCGAATCCTGCTAGTGGGACAGGAACCACTTTGTGCCAATTGGTATGTACAAATCTGATTGTACATAAATGTGGACTTTCCCAGGGCTCCATTCTCTGGCCTCTTTGTTTCAACATCTACTTCAGTACATGCAATGATGTCACCAGATGACTATGGTCCCATACCAGCACTGAGTATGTGAAATCAGTAAATCAAAGATTGGATGAGCCTATTATCACCTTATGACCTTATATCCAGAGAGAGAATTATGTCTGAGCAGGATTTAGAAAATACTGTCATTCAGTTTTTATGCACTGTATATCTCGAACAAACTCCCTGTTCTTTTAAATCAGTTTTAGATTGTATTTATTTTTCTGGTTGACAATGCATTTTAAATTGAATTTAGGACTATTTATTCATATCTTCCCTCTGCACTGTAACTGGAGTGTCATTTTTATCCTACTGTATAATCCAGCTTGTTCTCTTTTAGCTTATTTTTATTGTCTATTTTATTTTACTGAAATCTTAAGTGTCTTTTAAATTATCTATCTTATACTATCTGTATATTCCCTAACGCCTTTTGTCCTACGTAAAACACTTTTGACATGTGTATATAACGTTTTAATAAAATTCAGTCAGAGACCTGATGCATTTATTTACAAGAAATGACCATATCCATCAAATTAGTTTTGCATACTGATAAATATATGCCAACATTCTTGTAAATGGCATGTTATGTGATATTAAACTGAAGTGTGTGTAAACGCAATAAAGTTTTTGTAACTTCAAAATATTAACGTCTCATTTCTGAATGTTTCCAGAAATAACGTTAACCCAGATGTTGTTATAGGTTAAGCTGGAGTGGGTCATTGAAGCTAAACAGTAAAATTTAAATTTTTACGGTCCATGAACTCAAACATAATTATTTATATTATTATTAAAACAGAAATTTAAATTTATTACACTCCAGAAACTGACTGATTATGATCTTGTAATCTTCATTAAGACCCGCCCTCGCTCCACCTCTTTGTCCATATTTGGAGTATTGATGGCTGTGCCCTACGATTTGCTTCATTTTTGCTCTTCAGAAATCTATGGGTGACGTCACAGACACTACGACCATGTTTTTTTTTCTGTCTATGGGACGGACAGATGGACATCCAAATCTTAGATGCAGTGAAAGGAAATTAAAAAGGTGATTAATGTAAGATGATTTTGTTCGTATATTTACCTCTCTGGTATATGGGAAATTTTACACTGCAAAGACTGATAATGATGGAAGTTTACTTCAGAATTTGTTACTAGTTACAATAATAATTCCTACTCAAACAGAGCCTCTTCTGAGAGTAAGTTGGTGGAGGGAGGTCACCTTTGACGTAGCTCTGGTGGTAATGTTCTTGCAGCAGGTTGCAGTAGTTGGCCAGCTCCTTGTGTTTGTGAGGCTGAGCCAGGAGGTCGGTCCAAGGGGACGGACTGCTGCGGTCCTGAGAGAGTGACCTGCCAGAGGACACACACAGAGACAGGAAATGAACAAGCTGAGTTAGAAAGAATACTGAAGGACCTAAATGGACTGCAACTTCATTTAATATGTTCCAAGGTTTATGTTTATTCACATAAATGTACTCTCACATACAGGACATGTAAAAACACAATGTCAGTTAAAAAGACAGAGAATTCCATTTCACATAATTTTGCACAAGCCTTTAGACAGTTTTGGCCCAAATCTCCACTAAAGTAAGCAAAGTCAGAGGAGTCAGCTGGACAGGAGTCAGAGACAGCTGAACTTCCACAGCATGCGCTCCAAGCATCATATCCAAAGACAATCACTTATCAGGGCAAAAGAGAGGGAGAAACATTAAAGAGGTGAAAAATCCCTTGATCACCAAGATGATGCAGCGAAGGGTTATTGTCCAAGTGACAGCAAGGTGTCAAAAGGTCACTCAAGACTGCTGCAACATACACTCACCTGCAAAGCTGCAGCAAGCACAGTCGAGGCTTTTTAGTACTACACATTGTTTACTTTGGGAACTAAATCAGTTTCAGTCCATAACCTCTTTACTATGAACAGCAACATGTACTGACGTTAGGAGTCTGAACTCTGCCACTAGAAGAATTATAGTCTAACAATATCATTTATTACTTTAACCTAACAATTAATGAAGTAATAAATTATATTTTGTTGAATTGAACTTGCATTCAAACAATGCATTGTAGAAATATTTAAAAATATATACTAAATTCATAGAATAATAATTCTGTTTTCATTTAATTAATAATTCTGTATTGAAAAGATGAATTTGTATGAATTATTATTTCAAAATAAAATTTCAATATATATTTTTTTTTATCTAAAATGCTACTTTTTGCTATAAAATCTAATATGTGCCTTTATCTTATAATAAAACAGAAACACTTCCATTTTCCTTTTCACCTTATGAGGACTTTACTCGAGAAAGGTTCAAAAAGTACATTTTAAAAGCTTTCTTACTATTTAATATTAAAATCAATTTGATCATATTAAAAAAAATGTAACCGTCTGTCATAATTGTGGTGGAACAGTCCGACATCCACACACAAGCCTTAACCATCATGTGCCGAAGAAGAAAAACTGGCAAAAAAAAGGCTGATCTGCAAGAGAGCCCAACAGTTTCCACAGTTAGAGAAAGAAGGATCCCTCTGTGCCCTCTGTATAGAAAGAGAATGTGCAGTCTTGTGATAGCGCTGCAGGTGTAACAGGTGTATCAACAAGAATGCATGTCGCTGCATCGGTCACATATCTAGTAAGTTAACGTAACTTTTCAAAGCTTTCCTTCTCCGTGGTATATGTAATATTACAATATAGTAAATAATTATTTTAGTGGTGTTCAGTGACTTTTATTCTTTGCTGTCTCACTCACAGATGGACGGGTCATGAAAGGAGTGGTTTCTATAGTGCCCTTGATCCCTGTCTCCTCACCAGAGTATGTAAATCTCCAATAAAAAGGAAGTCAGGTGGAATGTTTTTGCACCTGTCATGGGTGGACTTTGACCACAAGATACTGAAAAAATGGCCACATCATTAAGGTCACACGCACAGTAATGGGATACCTCTTGGGAGTCTGGGAACTGACTGGGAAATGTGGGTAGTAATGTGTGCTGAGTGCTGAGTGCACTAGTGAGTACCTTTTACCAGTAGCCCTAATAATCCATGATGTGCTCTTTTGTGTTCAGGCAACAACTGTAAACTGAAAAAGTAAGTGTATAGAAGATTATTATCAAACACTAAAATTTGTGAATTTCCCCACTGTGGGACGAATAAAGGCTTATCTTATCTTAGCTTATCTTATCTTAAAAGCTTATTAGTGTTTTGGCCACTCAGAGGAAAAGGAACTCTAACATGAAAACAGTATATCTGATAAACTATTATATCTCAATTACTATGGCGAACATGTTAGCAAACTGTTGAGTATGATAATGTAATGAAGCTGTGTAGAGCTGAGGGGATTATTCTGTGCATGTCCATCTGTATGAGTGAGTAGTGTGAACAATACACACAGTCAACATCTGGCATATTGTTAATATAAAAACATTAGTTAGTGTAGCTTTAAGAAGCAGGGGAATACAAAGGCAATCAGTGCATTATCTTTTACAATCAAGCTCTAAATGCCTCACACAAGCAAGCAAACTTGATTGGACTTCCTGACGATGATGACTTATTGTTGCAGCAACTTTTTTCATGGAAACCTGTGTAAGCTTATGACTCATGTGACAGCGCTGCACCCGCTGTGTGTATGTAGCAAGACAAGCCTGAGGAGGAAGCACAGACAAGCCTAGGAAGGGAAATCAGCTTTAGAGCCTACAGTATTTGAAAAGCAACACTTTGCCACTCTACAGAAACCCAGTACGTCCTAACTTCTCAGAGGCGTCCAATGAAAGCTGAGCAGCACCTCAGCAGAGGGAAGGAGAGCAGAGCGACAGAATCGAGCAGTGCTACCTGAACTTCATCTGCTGATTCAGCTCCCAGGATTCAGCATCTTGAGCTCTATTCTCACGCATGAAGACAATCAAAGACACACATGTTAACAACTGGACTGCAAACTTACTTCTGACAAAAAATCATCGGCCAGTTATGTCAAAGAATGGTGGGGAGGTATTCAATAAAAGCATAATACATGTTATAACTTGGGTCTTTCTCTTTGGCCATCACTTATATCAGTTATGACAACATTACACATTACATCGTACGTGGCATACTTGTCTCACTGCAACACATGTCCAGTGCACTCATTTAAACATGACAATGTAGTTAAGCCACCAGCGCTGTGATCATTCTTCAACAGCTGCTGCCATTCAAACAGCATTTTAAAAGCCAAGATCATCAAGAGACAAGATGTCAAATATCAACATTGCATGCATTCTACATTAACATATTATTCACTCTACAGGTCGACTACTTTTTAGTGTTGACAGATTTCATAAATGACCTTGGTGAGAACAATATCATTATGACTAATAGGAACGAAAAGTCTTAGAAAAATAGGACTCAAGTTGTAACAAACTGAAACCATCATAATATATCTTAATAATTAATGCTGATGACAGAGAAATACGAAATTTTGACTGCAAAGATCAATTCAGGCCCATTGTCTGAATGATGTGATGTCTGGGAAGAAACAACATTGATCAGATCAAAAGATCTATAATGTGATTAGCATGTGTATCTATTTTCTTTCTTCCAATAGGACCCTGCCTTTGTCAATTCTCCCTCAAGTGAGCACAGTACCTGAAGAAGATGTCCCTGGGTTGGCGGCTTGTATTGGGGTGCACCAGCTGCTCCTTCAGGTGCTCCAGGGAGCAGTTGTACACATAGACTGGACACTTCAATTGGCTGCTGTCACTGGTACTCTGCTGAGAAAGCTGCCTGCTGAAGCTGATATGGAAGTCTGCCCTCTGTGGCTCAGAGAACTGGACTCCCTCTTTTTCTCCCACATCTGGAAAGATATAACATTAAATTTTCCCACAATTTTTCCCACAATTGCTTAGCTTTGCCTGTTGTGTGTAAAATACATGTAAAGTAGGAAATGCAGTGTGTGGTGCTGCTTGACTACACTTGACTACAAAGCTGTATAAGAGCGTTAGACCAACCTGAGCCTGGGGTTCCGGTTTCTGTTTCAGATGCTCTGTTGTCCCAGCTCTCCTGGTCCGGGACCAGGGATTCAGCGGGCCCGGTCAGGCCCTCGGACCGTGGTGAAAGCACAGGGGACCTAGCGGTGAAGTGACCACTGCTGGAGCTCCTTCGCAGTTTACTGGCCAGACTGTGGGCAGACTCAGACCTCTCCAAGCCACTGGTGGAGCCAGAGAGAGAGTCAGCCTGAGACTTGTTACTGGGAGTCAGAGTGTCGTCTTCCTGTGTGCTGATGTTACTCTGAGGCCCTGTCTCCAGCCCTGATGCCATCAACATCAGAACATCTGCAAAGTAAACACAGTATCAACATCTTTTTACTTTTCATTTTTTTGCATTATGTGATTGAGGTTGAAAAGCTGATAACCACATTATAGTAAACATAATTCGAGGTGTACCTGTGAAGGAAGAAGGTAGGAAGGTGAGGAGTATCTGCTGAGCGCTGATGTACTTTGCGTAGCACCTCCACTGCGGGACAGAACAGCTCCTCTCTCCCAGCAAGGGCTCTTCATCCACAAGGTCTGCATTACTGAAACTCTATCAAAGACAGAGGACAGGGCCATTAATAAGGCCGGGGGCTCGTTCACTCAGCCCCACACTCCCCTTTTCTTGCAGACTTTTGATGTAAGAAAAGAACAGAAACTGCTGAGTTTTACTGTCGGTAGTTTAACGGTGCTTGAAAAACAACTAGCACCAACTGAAATGAATTAGTGATTCAAAGAAGTGTATGGTGATTCAAAGAAGTAATTTTTAAAGCTAGCCTTACAGAGTGGTATGACATGACTCTATTGTACCCAAAACCCACCACAACTCTTTATATCTCATCAGTTCCACATTCAGTTGGTTAATGGCAGCTGTAGCAAAGACTTAATTTCTCATGTCTCTTCACACTTTTCATTTACCTCACTTCCTTCTACCTCACTTCCTGTCCTCACCACTCATTGATTACCTCTCATTTCCTGCACAGTGCACACCCCTTCAGTCAGTCTCTAACATTCTCGTGGAGTGGCAGCACTGGTAAGGGTTTGCACATTTATTATGTACATTAATAGAAACATAGATCTTTATTTATCCTTATCTTTATTGAAGAGAATTTTGAATGGACTTGATGATGTTTAATCCTTTATTTGCTTTCTTTCAGATCTCAGCCCATGTGTGTTCTTTTGTTGCATCCTCTGTTGAATACTTAATATTTAATTAATGAAAATAAATCTGTCTATACTTTGCTCAACCAAGTCTCCTGGCTCATGCATCCTGACCGATGCCCATCACGATAATAATTTTGTCCTGAATCCTCCTCCTCCTTAACACCATGACTGTATGACTATAATAATAATATAATATATATAACTATAATAATAATATAATATATATAACTATAATAATAATATAATAAAAATAGAGAACAATAAGAGAAATGTAACAGTGCAATTACAACATAAAATCCTGATATTGTACTTTATAAAGCATAATGTTTATGAAAACAATACTGACTTACTATTACGGCTTAACACTTGAATGTGTGTTGAGGCTTTTTTCAATGGATGGTTGAGATTACCTGTAGAGTGCTGGTGGATCCCATCACCTCTTTGCTGCTGCCAGTGGTGTGGAACGAGGTCATGGTGTCCTGTCTGTCTGGAGGCTTCACACACTCCTCTGACAAAACACGAAACACAAGAGGCAGAAATAATAATAGATTAGATGAGACAGTGATTCAATATAGGTACATGTCATCTCCTAAAAGCCCTGTCGTTCTGTTACAAGTCACATCCACCGGCTAGAATAACAGCTGAGGGGAAACGCAGACACGTCTACTGACCTTTAATAACAGGTAAGGAGAAAGGAGCGACGTGGCCGTCTCGTTCTCGTTCTAAGATATGGTGCATGAAGGTGGCGTGGTCGCTGTCAGCTAACGGGATTTCTCTGTCACTGAGCTCATGCTCCAGGCTGCTGTGGAAGAGGCCGAGCAGGAGCTCATTGGGCAGACAGGGGGAACTGTGAAGCTGCTCCTCATTTTCCACTGCTACAGATGAAAAGGTGACACACATGAAAACAAGGAACATTCAGTGTATCCTAAAAGGTGAATGGTATTCCTCGAATCTCCTAGTTCTTTTTAATTCATTGGATGGATATTATTGTCACTGTTGAAGCAAAGGCTCCAGATGGACTATATGAGGACAGTACCTGTAGTGAACGTGAGGAAGAAGAGCTCAACCTGCTGGCATTTTGGAAGCAGCTGAATGAGGTCAAACTGGAAAGGAACCATGTGAATGTTGTCCTCGGAGGCCAGGGCTTCTCCTGCACGCACAGAGGAAACCGATCCACAATTTACTTTGCTTTTCAAATACAGCAGTACACATAGTTTACAATACACTGAATGCACAATTTGACAGAGCCAAAAGCTGTATGGGTCAGGTGTCACTACAACACAAAAATAACCATGACTCATGACTGTGATGAAGTTATACCATTGGTCGGTCGAATGTTGGAGTTTCCTCATTGGCTGTTGCAAACATCTTATGATATGACTGAAAACTATTGTTCTTGGAACTGCATTTAGATTTTTTTTTTTTTTTCAACTAAAAAATAGCTTAACTGTGTCCTGTGATCTGAAAACAGAAATATGCAGATGAACATATCTAGGAATACATATTATAGACAGTATCCCTGACTATTCCTATGACTATTTGGCCACAATATACTGTAATACATTAACCATACACAGTCCAGCCATATACTAGGCTGTGAAAACTCTACAATTGATAACTGGATGTTGGATGATGGAAGTGGAAAATCTTGAAAACAGTATTTCTAATTGAGCAGAGTGGTGAGTATGGCATGACACGCTTCTTGTTGTACTGATGGAATTAGTACTGTTGGAATGAATTTATAGTATGTACAGTGTAAACTCACAATATATGTGTGTCTCATTACCTCTCACATCCTTGATTCCAGCTGGCAGTGAGCAGACCTGGTCCTTATTTTGGCACAGTTGGCTCAAATACTCAAAGGTCATCATGGTGGACATACAAGCCAGATCCCTTGGGAAGATCTATAACGACACAGTTGATCACTATTAAACACAGCCTGATGCTTCTTAAATACAAATACATACAAATATCTTACATGCAGATAACTTGTTGTGGCAACACAACAGTAAACTGAGCTCTTTGAATTCACCCCCAGATCCCCCTCTCAGCTCTATTTCATAATGAGTTAGTGGGTGGACGGATCATCACTCTGGGACTAGGTGTTGTATTAATTAATTTTACACACTGCTTGAGGGATCTCCTGGTACTTGAGCCCCTGGAAATGACGATGCTGGTCCATGCAGTTCATCACTGTGCCACTCTGTGGTTCTACCCAGCACTCCGTCACAAGGTTCAGCTCTGTGTCTACTTCTACAGCCTCCACCTCGGTGTCGTTGTCATCATCAGTGGAGAAACTGGAGTCCCATGAAAGACAAAACACAGTGGGCAATCAATTGTATTATTACAGCTCAACCAAACTGCACTGCACCTTGTAATAAAATATTTTTAAAACATATAATGATCTATAAGAGAATTTGTTGAACTCCTCATAGAGTTCAGTTATAACACCAAGGAAATGCAGACTTGGTGCCAGCATTCATGAAGGAGGGTCAGTGTGAATGCCAAGGTAAGCAGACTAAGCATTCAAGCTAAAACCACTATGTGTAGAGCAGGGGTGGACAACAGTCAGCAGGTTTTCATTCCAACCGATCTCCTCAGCAGCTGAGTTCTCTGAGGTCTGACTGCTAATCAATGTGTAAAGTCCTTGTTGGAATCAAACCCCACAGACTGTTGGGCCTCCATGGCACATTATTAAGCCACACTGATGTAGAATCTGAGCATTTCTTCCTTTGGCATCTTCTTTTGGTAGCATGTAAAACAACACCCAAAAACACACAATGACAATGGCTGCAAAGATGGGGACAATCGTGAACTATCTAGACACAGCTGAAACTACACGATGTTGCAATAAAAACTCAATTGTCAGATCTCTGAATGCTGTGATAAATGTTAACTGCTTTCAGCAACTCTTTTCATGGTTTCCATATTAACTGAAAGTGACATTGGGAGGACTGATCACTTGCAACTAATTGACTATGGTGATGGTGAGGTATTACTGAAGTGAAACCAAGTGATGTTCCATTCTTATTATCAAGCCAAGCAATACACACTGATACACACATCCACACTCCTCCACACACCAGTTTTTTAAGTACCGCCATATTTTCACATTGGAAATAGTAATCTCTTAGGAAACAAGTTGTTGTTTCCAAGAAGATGTAACAGATCCATGGGTTTGACGGCTGGAACACCACAACACTGCAGTGGTTTACAATACTTGAAGGAAGGATTTTGTAACTCTTGAATATGTCATGGTAGCAATCATTTCATCATCCATTGCAACGGTTGCGAGTTAAAAAGATAAATTACACTATGCATGCTATAAAGCAATCTACCAATGTGTATTTGTTTTGCAACAAAAGTTAAGCAATGTTATATTTTTGCCAGCACCTCATTCCAATGAACAAGAAGGTCAGTCTGACCAGAGTCACTAAAACAAGGTGCTCTAGACAGGTGATTTACTGTCAGCCTTACCTGTCCTTAGTAGATGTAGAGTGAGGTGGAAACAGGATGTACTGAACAATACAAGAGTGACTCTCTCTGTCCGTGTCCCCTGACATGCCCTGAGGATAGAAATTAGGACTACTAGTAATACCACACACACATGTAAATAAACATCACAGTACTGATAAAACCAAAATGTGCGAATGGAAAACCTCAGCGTTTACTGTTGTTAATGATTCTGTGTCTTGGTAGTCTTTACCTTCATCTGCAGCTCGATCACCATGTTAACAATGCCCTCTCCACTGGCAGCAAAGTGAAAGCCTTCTGATATGCGGATCCTGCAAAGATACCAAGAGAGATCTTCAGGGAACAAATTGGACTAAGCTGCTTATTCCACATTAAACCAATCCAGACAGACAGAGTACTTTATTAATCCCTTTGGGAGGTTTCCTCCGGGGAACTGACATCTCCATCATTCCTCCTATATTGCACTGTTTAGAATACAAAGTATAAAGTAGAATATAAAATAGAAAATATAAAATCTAAGAATAGACACAATAATAACAATAATACAATAAATTAGGCAGTAGCGATAACAGAAAATTGAGTCTGTATCTCGGAGTGTGTACAGAGTAATAGCAGCAGTGGATATGGTAATGCTACCGCTAATGGTAACGGTATAGTGCAATAAGGTAATATAATATAATAATAATATAATACAATACTATAATATAAAATAATACACTGTAGCATATAGTAGTAGTATAATATAATATAGCATATACAGTGTATAACATACATGTACATGTATAATATAATAATATAGTAATGTAATGATATATGTCCTACACTCTACTACATATAATAATAATAGTAGTAATATACTACTACTACTACTAATAGTAATATGTGGTATAGTAATAATATATTATACTGTCCTGTGCTATGTAACATCAATATGAACAACAGCAGTGACAGAAATAATGGTAGTATAGTAATAATAATAATAATAGCAATAATAATAATATTAAAAACAAAAAGTAATATATAATATACGAGTGAGGGCAACCACATCTGCACGTGAGGTGATGTCAGGTGCTGTCTTCCAGCATTTAGTCCAACCACATTGAAACAGGTGCAATTCTGCACTAATGAACCCTCAAGGCTCCCACCTGGTGGAGATAATGAGAGCACCACCCTACCTATAATTGCATACAACTTTACTAACTGTATTTTTTGGGTCAGTTTATCAATTTAAACATTCTTCATAATGATTAAGGAAATGCAACAAAAAGTAAAATGTTTTCTAATACTGGTAAGCAATTCCTGTTTTTTTTTCTGAAAATGTAAAAAAAAAAAAAAAACTTAAATCACTACTTGAATATGGGCACACAAGAAAACACTTGATAAGACAAAGTGTGCGAACTCACTCAGAGAGCATGGAGAGGATGTGAGCGACAGCCTGCATGGCCACAGTCGATCCTTGGCTGCTCTGCACGGCCCACACCCAGCGCTGGTGCAGGAAGTAGCGGGACAGAGAAGCCAGGGTGGAGGACGCTGTCCGGTTGGCTGCCATGCTTAGAGGGACAGCACTGTTGGAGGGCTGAGGGAAGTTCTCCATGTTGAAAATGAAGGGAGACCTGAAGTCCAGTGGCAGCTTCTCATACCTGCAAAACATCCACGGTTCATGTCATCAAAATGTGTTGTTACGGCCGCCGGCGTATTCCGGGGCAATGTCAAGTCCCTCGTCCTTAAGTATGTGAGTGTGTCTGTGTGCCCTGAAGGTCTGCTATACAGCACTCAATTTGTCCTGCAGCCAAAGCTGATAAGATGATGTCGTTCACATGCGCCGGAGAAGGCTGATTGGTGGGGGAGTTGCGCCGGCTGATCCACCAATCAGAGGTTGTTAATTTTTGTATTTTTATATTGGTTGAGTAGAGCGGTTTTGGTAATTGTGGAAACTTTCCTTTTGCACCGCTACAACTCTAGGTTAGAGTCTCTTTTTGTTCCCGTTTTCTCTTGTTTTTGCCACAGCACTCAATTAGGCCAGTGGTTGCTTCACCTTTTGTTGTTTGTTAAATCTTACTTTTGTTAATAAATCACCTTATTTATCATCTTATCAGCTTTGGCTGCAGGGCAAGCTGAGAGCTGTAGAGCAGACCTTCAGGGGACACACGCACACACACTCACACATACTTAAGGGCGAGGGAGGTGACGTTCCCTCGAAATATGCCGGCGGCCATAACAGTGTCCCACCTGAAGGCTACTACCTCTGACAGAGGATACATTGTTGGATCTTTTTTTGCTATCTTTCATATCGTTAGCCTAATAGCATAATGGCCTTAGTCATATTTTGCCAAATCGTGATATCTGCCTAACTTTACTCTCCTCCCACTGCTGCATCACCCTGATTTATTGCCTACACATGCCCAAATATGGGCATATATAGGCAACTATGCTATTAGGCTAACGATATCATAATCTGAGTCACTGAGCCAGTTGAAATCAATACTTTTAATGTAGGAATTGTAACATTTTTTAAGAAAAGAAAAAAGATGGCAGAGCACAAACTTTGACAATGTGTCAAATGTCTTGAAAAGAAAACGTTAAAAAAATGTTCAAACAAAGATAATCTAAGATAAGTGCCAGGCTTGTTGTGTGGCACAGCCTGGCTCTTCCTTTGGTTAAACGTTGTGCAGTTTTGATGACCTGCGCTCATATGCACTGACCTTATGAGCAGCTTCTCCAGAGGCTTATTGAGCACCACCACACAGGGTCTGTCTGACAGTGCAGGTTTGGGGGCAGGGATGGAGGGAGATTTGGACGGTGATGGATGGCCTACAACTTTCCTTTTGGTTTTGGGCGTTGCCTCTTTGTTCTGGACACGATGAGGAAAGCGAAGTTTGAGTATCTGTTCTCGCAGCTCATCCACAATCTGATGAAAAACACAAATGTCATAATGGGTTACCACAGAGGAAATATACCAGTGCAAGTCTGTGCTGAACATTGTTACCAAGTTTTGATTGAGCCGATAGCATTTCAGAGATGAAGTCAAGGGTTAACTAATTAATGTACCAGTAGGTTTTAAGAAAGTTAGAAGCCACATGTTGATGGCTGATAGAACAGTTCACAGATAGCACACAATATTTGGCTTGTTTGGATACGTTACCAAACAACCACTTTTAATGCAAATCTTCATCATAATATCAACAGGTCTTTTCTTCCTGCAGCTTTTAGACTGTACAACCAGCACTGCTCCCAATAGACCATGGGCCATATACTGTTTTTCAGTACATTCAGTACATTTGTACAATACTGTTCTTTATGTAACTTCCACTCACTGTGCAATACTTCACCAAGTCAATGTACCATTATTCTTTATTTAGTATTTAATATTTAATATTCTGTATTTAAGCTGTCATTTCTTACCTCAGTTTAGGCCCATTGTGTATATTTACTGGTCACATATTTTTATACTGGTTGTACATTTTATACTTCATATTTTACATTTCATATCCATACTTGAAATTGTAAATAAGTCATGTAAACTTGTGTATACCTCCTTTTTAGACTGTTATTTGTTCTTAATATTTTTACTGCTGCTATCCCCTGTGCTGCTGTGACATGTGAATTTCCCCACTGTGGGATGAATAAAGGCTTATCTCATCTTATCTTATGATATTTTAGTCAGGTGAATACGTTGGCTTCATCAGTGTAGTAAGCATACTGTTTGACCAAAACTTTATAGTACATTCAAAAATGGAACAAATGTTATATAGTAAATGAATTTAAATAAATACAATTAAAATACAAAGTCAACAACTCGGCTGCTTTTGGACACCCATTAAATAATCATTTCATTATTTTCTCAAACAAAATGTTAAATACAGTAAAGTGGACCTGATGTTGAGCGTTTTTCTCTTGGAAACAGTAGTTTGGCAAAATAATCTTAACTTATGATTGACTTACTAACGCAGGCCTTGATCTTCATCAGCAGATTGACGTGATAAATACCCACTACACTGTATCATTTTCTACACTAGCTTCAAATATCCATAAGATAAGACTATATGTGACCTGTGAAGCACACTAAAAACAAACAAAATGGAAAACACAAAGTGGTAACAGGCTGTAGTCTCCTTCTATTAACACCTTACAGTATAATGCAATCCAAAACATAACACCACAAATTACAGAACCCACAGAGTGGAACCTTCACCTCTCTGACACAGTGTGCACCAAACATCGAACATTATCATCTTCACAGAGGCAGGATCTTCTGCAGAGACATTGCTTTGGACTGTACAATCCCCAGTTTGTTTGACTGTCTGTACCTTGTTTCTAACATGGGCTGGTGTACCGATAGGGAAGCCCAGACGCAGGACCATGCAGGGCGTCTTGGAAATGAGGCGGACCAGGTAGAAGGACGTGGGAGGCTGGTCAGAAGAACTGTGGAGACAGTTGTTTCAGGAACTGAATTCTTTTTCAAAAGTGATGTAACATGGATTTCTTATTTTAAAGACCAAAACATGTCATGACCTTAGGCAGTGTTAGCCACACTTTCAGCATCTTGGCCTTAGTTTTGAACAAATCAACAAAAAAAGTCTATTTTTTCCTGCATGGATTATTGGATTTAAAGGATTTTGAAGCAGCATATGGAGATGTAATAGTACCTAGTAGAGAGAAGAGCTCTTTTTTCTGCATGCATTGTCTCACCTGTGAATCTGCCCACTGTGGGACGAATAAAGATGATCTTTTCCTAAGGAATTTTTACCTCCACCAAGGAGGTTATGTTATTGCCGGCGTTGGTTTGTCTGTTTGTTTGTTTGTTTGCAACATAACTCAAAAAGTTAGGGACAGATTTTGATGAAATTTACAGGAAATGTCCCTTCTGGCACAAGGAACAAATGATTAAATTTTGGAGGTGATCCGGAAAACCGCCATTACAGAAATGTCGATTTTCGGGTATAACTATTAAACGAAAAATGATATCAATGTGATTCCAGTTGCTAAGGGTCTGTTTTTATGGTCCAGGAATCCATTGAAATAGATAAATCAAAGGTAGGACTATATTATTAAATATAAATAATATAATATTTTGGGGTGGAAGTCACAATAAGCTGTGGGAACTGTGCTGCTTGGCAGAGGTCTGAGCTCTCTGAGTGCTTTTCTAGTTTAGGAATATCTTACCTGTATATAAGTTTAACATATGAGTAACCCTCCACCAGCACAAAGCTGCTCCAGTCTCTCAGCAGTGATGTGAGGGCCGAGTGGGAGATACGACACTGAATGGTGCTGTAACGTCCATTGTTTCCAGCTGTGTGCAGGTGTTTGGGGACAGGCCTGGAGGGACAAAATTATTAATGTCATGAAAGACTGACAGACCACAATAAACAGAGCCAAACAAATATGGCAGACAACAAAGCTAAACACCAAGTGTCAAGTACGTAAAATATGGACCTACATCCACACAATCACTCTCTATTCATTCATCTTTACGCTCTTTTAAATGTCCCTTCTATCTAGTCTAGCTGGTATCTGTGAAGCTGGTACCTATTGTCTAGGCTGGGAAAATCATCTTTAAATAGCTTTTAATATTCATTCACCACCATATATTTCTCACATGTCATGTTCAAGGATGATAGCAATGCGATGCATGTGCAGCCATCTCTGCCAGAAGTTGGCATCCATTGAGAGGATGGGTTTCCAGTAGGACGCAAACTGGGATTGAGAGGAGTCTTTGGATCCACTGTGCTGCAGCGACAGGACCTGAAAAAAGAGGAGATCATTCAGTTTGAGGAGGAAAAGGAGAAATGCTGGAGAATAACAGGGGACTTCCTGGTGTTTAATGGATAAAGATGGTGTTACTCCTTATTTTCTTAATGTCAACAAATGCCACAAAAATACCAAAAAAGGTTGTCTGCACTGGTGCCAGACAGATTTGCTTGGTGTTGACTGGACTTGAGGCACTGCAATTTAGTAGCATCCAGTATCATCACATCCAAAACCTTTATCTCTGATCTCAGCTTGTTAGAGATATCGCTATGAGGGGAGGTGGGGGGAGACTGATGTTGACTGATGACTGAAGTTTTCTGATCTCATCTGGTCAGCCAGGGCAGGGGAGAGCTGTTTTGTGGTTTGGTTACCAACAAGGTTCGTGTTACAGAATGTGCTTGGTTGTGGTGGCAGCAATTTTGCTGAGCCATCTATTCAGTGATAAGGGTCTGTTGACCATTGGCAGTGGTCCACCAATAAAGAACAGGGCTTCCAGTTTGTCAAGGCCATTACACAGTTCAGTGAATCCTGCCTTAGCCGTTTTCTAGTTGGAATGACTGTAGTCTGCGTTTATGCCTTTGGTCGCCCGACAAATATCAGGGGTTGAAGGTGGCTCAGCTGAAGCCATACATGTTGGTCTCTGTGGGAATACAGTTTTATAGTTATCTTTAGGTTCAGCACCTAGATTATCCCAGCAGGTATAAATGTGCTGCTTCAGTTTCAGTGAGTCTGGGGGGAGAATTTAGAGCTAGTTGCTTGTTTCAACTGACAATCTTTGTATGTCAATCTGTGCATTTTATTGATGCAGATGAACACAGAGGCATAATGTTATCCAAGGCACTGCTGTAAGTAGCTCAGGACGTTGCTGTGTGGGAACTGGAGGCCATTGGAAGTCGGTGACTGGTTAGAGTTTCTATAACTCCTACCAATGAAAGTATGAATTTACATATATAATATCCCCCCAATGATTCAGTTGTGACAGTAGCACACTACTACACACTTCAGTACTTGGTGAAAAGTAGCAAATATAATAAATGCTAAATTAAAATACAAAACAGCAAGAGAAAAAAAATCTGCACTGTAGCAAAGCAGAAAGTGAATGCAGCTCTATGGCACAGTGGAATAAGATATATCAGACTTTGGCTATATACACACTACTTGTTCGTAGGATCTGTTGTCGGTTTGAGTCTGCACGTAAGATTTGTTGACAACAACTGAAGCTTGTGCGTAAGCTGGTTCAAGCTATCTGTTCAAATGGTCTTAAAATCCCTAAATAGATTCAGGATATTTTTTATTCTTTGGCTGTTCTGGCCTATCAATTCACACTCAAATTAGTGTCTGTTTTGGCTACATGAGAATGTTTCATAAATCTGAAGTGACAAATTCTTTAGGACCATTTCTGTGGTAGACTGAGCACTATTTTCCACAACGGCTTAAAGCCACTATGTGTAGAATTCAAAAAAAGATGCTGGGTGAACAACAAATTACATTTCTACACTCAACATAGTGGTTTTAATTAAAGACAGTCTTTAACCATACAAGAGACTATCCTATAGATTCATTTCATGTGGAGTGGAGTCCTCTTGCACCAGAATGTCAAGATGTTTTCAACATACTGGTGAAGTATGATCAGTGGAGGTTTGTACGGTACCGGAGTAGTAGAGCCAGGGGGGATATAGAACAGAGGAACTCCATTTTTGGTGCTCTCAGGAATCATGTAGTTCTCAGGCATTGAATTAAATGACTGGAGGTGCACCAACATCTGATCAGTCTGGTTGATGCTGAAAGAACACACAGTACATGAAGTTAAGTCACATCCAGCCCTGAAAGAATAGTAATTAATCGCTATCAGTATATAACTGGTATTTTTTGTTCTACACGATGGTGAACTGCACGGGATGTCTATTTGTTTTTGATTTTAATTTACTTGAAATCAAACCACATTTTCCTCTTCCAGTCAAGCGTACCTCTGCAGTGTGTTCCAGAAGCGTCGGATGACGGAGGTTCGGTATGGGCTGGTGATGGGTTTTCTCTGGGTGCAGCTGATGTCATGCAGGATGTCATAGCTACCCTCCATTGTCACCTCCACCCTGGTGGTTCTCTTGGCAGGGTCCAAAGGCCAGGAGGCAGCAGCCAAGTACTCAATATGCATGTTGTGTTTCCATAGCAGCACCAGCTTCACCTCCAGTTGAGTCCCACCTTTAAAAAAAACCAGGAGCTTAATTCTCAACTAAGATAAAGGTCTAACATTGCACCATCTTGTTGAGCTACTTGTACAAGGACTTTCAAACATTGAAACTTTTGTAAAGGCAGACATTTACCTTTAGTGAGGCTGATCTCTCTGATGGTGTAACCCTCTCTCAGTCGCACAGACACTACACTGATTAAATGAGCGTGGACTTCCTTCTCTGTGTGTTTCTTCCTCCTCATAACCAGCGCAGGGTTACTGCTGGCCGACACCAGGTGCTCATTGAACAGTTTGTGCTGGGAAACTAAAAAACAGTGAAGTAGTTAGAATGTAAGACACCTTAACATCACCACCTTAACATTCATAATCATCCCTACCAATAAACCAACACTGGATGACTTTTTATCTAGGATATAATGTCAATGAAGTCCTCCTTGAAAAAAGACCATAATGCCATAAAACATTAAACCAAAATGAATGCAATAAGAAAAATCTATTTTGACAAAGCCTTTGCCCTATAAGTATGTTTTAGAAAATAATGAATTTAATAATTAATTTGACTCCATGAGTGGGATAGGAAATAATGGTAATTAATATTTTAATAGGACTTTGTACAAATCTTAATCAAGGGGGGCTATAATTCCAGAGTGCAAAATTACATACAGGTATGGTCTGTCAGTAAAGTAATCACCTACAAACAGACTCCATTTCAAGACTCACCACAGAAGTACTCTGAGTTCATAGACTCAGGGGTCTTCAGGAAGGAATAGGTTAAGAAGGCCTTGTGGTAGGCATTCATCTCCTGGCTATTGAGGTCCACTTCAGGACAGCTGGGCAGGTATGAACCAAAAGTGGCTAATGAGATGAACTTCATCAGCTCTACATTGGGGATGTAGCCAAAGCTGCAGTCATAAGAGTATGCACCGCCAACCTGGAGAGGGACAAATATAATTAAAATTTTGAATTAAATAATCAATCGATTACGGATTGAAATCCCTCGAATATAACATTTCTTTAAGTGGAGTTATTGAGTAAATTGACATGCATGCAAATAGCCTGGTTATGAACTCTATCCTGAGAGTCAAGTAACGAAGGCATAGAGTAACCTGGCTATTCACACCACTGTATCATGAGTCTACATTATCCTAAAAATCGTAGTCTTTAACTGTCATTTCCGCATTCTCCAAGTTATAAAAATCAGTTGATATACACACTGCCACAATTAAAACTGGAATGTGTGTGTGCAACTTCTCCTTTTAAACAACAAATATGTCCACAGATGTCAAAAAGACAAAAAAAAAGAAGTACAAACCCACAAATACAGCATATACCTATAAATGAACACTTCTGGCATTACACTAGGAAAAGGAAGCTATACAAGTACCAAATAACAAAGTTGGAGTTTCAAACATCCAAATGTCCAAATTGTCTTTACCTGCACAAAGGAGCAGGCAATGGTTCCACTCCTGAGCTGGTTCAGCAGGGTTTCACACACAGCTACATCAGGAACACTAGTCACTCCATCTGTGATTATAATGATGCCTGAAACACACACAAGTTAAATTATGAAATTCTCATAATGCGTTTCTATATTGTAATTTTTCCTGACTATGACAAATTGTTAAAACACTTTACACAGTGATTGGTCAGCTGTATGAAAGTAAGCAGATTTTGAATTGCTATCTCAGCTTTTATTTTTCCATTCTACACGTAATTCTTGTAATTATTGTACTTCTGTGTCACTTTTCCAGGGAACAATCAAGTCCAGCAGCATAAACGTCTTCAAGGAGAGACTGTCTTAAACTGTGTGTATAGTTAGCATCATTAGTACACTTCATAACGTCAAGACTACAAAGGCATGTGAAAAACAGAAGTCAGTTCCAGTATGGTCATTCAACAGATATCACGGAAGTGGTTGGATGGCTTGTGGTATGATCTCATTTATTTGAAGTATATCATATATACATATCACACATTTGTTAATGTGCAAACAAAAGAACAAAAATAAACAAGGATCGGTAGCTACCCAGGGAGGAGCTCCTAACTACTAACTCTTGATCAATAAACTAAATGTCAGCTTTGGTACGTAAGACAAACCTACCTGCACTGGAGTTTGGGGGCAGCAGCTGAAGGGCCAGGATGCCCTGGCGTACCATACTGACCAGACCCATATCAGCTGACACCATGGAAATGCCCTGCTTTCTGTGAGGCTGGTCATCCAGAGTGCTGCTATGGAGACTTGAGCTTTGGACTGGCTCCACAGACTAAAAGCAAGGGAAAAAAATAAATGCATTGGTCTATATGTCTTTATCAACATTGAGGAAAGACAAAGACAAAACATGTCACAATCCTATATTCCCACTCCAGCAACAGTCTGTTCAGCCTGCTGCCATTTGGCAAGCAATACAGCAGTATCCACTGCCACACAGCAGACTACAGAGCAGCATCTTTCCAAAAAAGTGACAGAGAAAATGTTATGCTGTCACAGGAGAGGAAGGCTGTCCTCTAAACAACAATTTGAATTATGAGTCAAAGAGCCTGCAAAGCAAGCCACACACATGGGCCAAAACACAGGGATCAGATTCAACTCAGAAAACTCTGACCCTCTATAAAATAATAAAGTTGTTTTCAAGTGTTTCTGGAGCTTTGGAGCAGTAAGACATCAGGATATTAGACATATATTTGTTGCAGACTATTAATTTAACACTAGATGAGATTCTGTGCTGTAGTGAGTGTTTGAGACAGCAGCACAGTGTATATGGGATTGAGTCAAAATACAGTAAACTATAATGTATGTGTTCATGGTCAACAAGGAACATGTCAAGCAGTCCGATATTGTGGCTCATTGATGTGTTTTAATACTTTTTGGGCAACAGTACTACAAAACTTGTTAGTAGATAATGTTGTTTTGGGTCTTTACATGAGATTTGTTGACAGTAAAAAAAAANTACTCATAACGATCAACGGCTTTGCCCAGAATTCAGTCTCTCAGGTCGCTCTTGCTCGCCACAGGAAATCAGTGATGTTCAGTCATCTTTGCCCCCTGTTTATTTCTGCTGAATTAATGAAATGTTAAAATACTTATATTAAGGCATGAATAAATATTGAACAGGTGTCCTATTATGTATCATCTTAATGATCAGTAGGTTGTATATAATCATACACATATATTGAGTAAAGGGGGAAAAATGAAATTAGATTCATTTGAGGCACTTGACAATTCTGATAATTTCATTCTGGGATTGTGTAATGTTTGTTCTGATAGACTGATATTATTGATCTATAGAAATGTGACAGAATAGGTACAAGGTGTCAGAAGCGCAACATATAAGCATATTATATATTACATAACAAAAGTCTCCTTGTAAATTTGCATTATATTATGCCTTATAATGTCCATCACAATTACTCAAAGGTAACTCAAATGTCTTGTTTTGTCTGACCAACAGTTCAAAACCCAGAGAAGAAGAAGCTGCCAGGCAGGCAATTTTCAGGGCCAAATGGTCCCAAAGACTCAAGCTCTATGTCGCATGATGATTACGTCAGACTAAATGCGACTGAGAGCTGTCTTCTCCACGCTGTTTATCAAAAAGTGAAGCTTATGTGATTTTTAACTATCTTTACTTGTTGTGTTTATCATTAATCATGGAGAAAAAAGGCTCGAAGTCCGTCGAGAAGAAACCCAAACACGCGAAGATGAAAGATGGCGCCGACCCCGTCAAGAACTTCGAGAAATGGAAGAAGAAATACAACAGGACGAAAGCACGAGTGAAGCGAGAGAGAGCACCGAAGAAGCCCGAGTGGCAGGTCGAACGGGAGTACATCAACAGGCTGGTTAGCAGGTACGGCGACATCAACATCAAGGAGGCTGTCAAGTTTTCAGACTTCCCCATTTCAAAGAAAACCCTGTTAGGTTTGCAGGAGGCTCAGTACAGACAGCCCACGGAGATCCAGAGGCAGACTATTGGCTTCGCTTTGCAAGGTAAAGACGTCCTCGGCGCGGCTAAGACGGGCTCTGGGAAGACTTTAGCCTTTCTCATACCGGTGCTGGAGTGTCTCTACCGCCAGCAGTGGAGCTCCATGGACGGCCTCGGTGCTCTCATCATATCCCCCACCAGAGAGCTCGCCTACCAGACCTTCGAGGTCCTCCGCAAGGTGGGCAAAAACCACGAGTTCTCGGCAGGGCTCATCATCGGGGGGAAAGACCTCAAGAGCGAGTCGGAGAAGATCCACCACACCAACATCGTCATCTGCACCCCGGGCCGGCTGCTCCAGCACATGGACGAAACGGCCACCTTCCACGCCTCCAACCTGCACATGCTGGTCCTGGACGAGGCGGACCGCATCCTGGACATGGGCTTCGCCGATACACTCAACGCCATCGTGGAGAACCTGCCCAAGTCCAGACAGACGCTGCTCTTCTCCGCCACACAGACCAAGTCGGTCAAAGACCTGGCCCGGCTCAGCCTCAAAGACCCAGAGTACGTGTGGGTCCACGAGAAGGCCAAGTTCAGCACCCCCGCCACGCTGGAGCAGAGCTACGTGGTGTGTGAGCTCCACCAGAAGGTCAACATGCTCTATTCTTTCATCAGGAGCCACCTGAAGAAGAAGATCATTGTCTTCTTCGCCTGCTGCAAGGAGGTGCAGTACCTGTTCCGGATCCTCTGCCGCCTCAGGCCCGGCATGCCCATCCTGGCTTTGCATGGCAAGCAGCAGCAGATGAAGAGGGTGGAGGTCTACAACGACTTCCTCAGAAAACAGAATGCCGTGCTCTTGGCCACCGACATAGCCGCCAGAGGCCTGGACTTCCCTGCGGTCAACTGGGTGCTGCAGTTTGACTGTCCGGAAGATGCAGACACTTACATCCACAGGGTGGGCCGGACTGCCAGGTACAAGGAGGGGGGAGAGGCCCTGCTGTTGCTGCTGCCCTCAGAAGAGAAGGGCATGGTCGGCCAGCTGCAGGAGAAGAAGGTTCCCATCAATAAGATCCAGGTTAGACCTCATACATCCACAGTGGGTGGAAAAACAGAAACCGGTGTACAATGTAACGCAATCCAGTACAGCACACCTGAACTCTCTAGGCTAGTTTAAGGCTGTAGTTTGTGAAAACTCCAAAAACACAGGAAAATGAACTGACAACATACAATATCAATATACATACAATAACTGCACGAGAATCTGTCCTGCAATGAAGTGCATTAGATTACACAGCAGGAACTAGGAAATAGATTAGAAAATGCTCAGTGGCTATTTAGAATCAATGCCAGATGGCCTCAGGTTAGGTGTTATCTCTGAAGTGAGACTGAAGAAAGGATTATCCTAAATGAGAACAATTGGTGGGTTAGTCTTGTAGCTTGCACATTTAGGCTTCACATTGTAAGATAAAAGAGAATTTTGTTGAGTATTTAAAGGTGTCCTGACCAATATTAGATGTTTGAAGTCAAAACCATTCTTAATGCTTGGGAGTTTTAAATATCTAAATGTGATATATGGCCATTAGTCAATTTTCAAACCTAACTTAAACATTTTTGAAAGGGATATTTTAATTTTGTTTATTAAAAATTATGACCAAGTTATGTTTTGAGAGAGATATTTTGAGACTGCCTCTAATTTAATTCACACATATCTGTCACTTCTGTACTGTGTTTTTTTTGTTACTTATCATTCAGCACATACACCTATATCTGCGATATGCTACTATCAGCCTGGTCAATTTATCTGTCTAGCTCTAGTGGAGAGCCCCATGTGCTAAGGTCACATTTCAAAACAAATTTGTAGGTGTGTGTTAATATGTGTCTCTGAGATTTTTGCCTCCCAGAACAATGGAATTAAATGGAGTTTAGTTTTGTCCACAACTTCATTATTCATTAGTCGTTAGTTTGTATGACTGTTCCTTATGCAGAAAGTAGTTACAGTGGAAACTGTTCCCATTGAGGTGTGTGGAGCATTCGGGAGTGTGTACACTGTGGAAAAAATGTTATTGAATCTTGAAAGTGTCATTTTACAGTGTTGTCAGGACCACAAAGAAATGTAGCATTTCCAGAGGTCAATGAGAACTATTTTTGGGGGATGAATGATACATTATTGTTCAATACTGGAATTTCAGCGGATAATCACTTCCAGTAATGTGGAGCAGAATGTGGATACGACATCTATATATTTTTTTGTAATTTGGAGAGCCAACCCTTATAAACTTCTTATTTAATTCTTAATTTGTCGCCAATACTTCCCCAGTCAAGTAGCCATTCAGCAGGCATATCGTACAGCATAGAGTACATTGTTTAAATAAAATCTCCGACAAACACACATGTAATTTAGTGTCCACTAGCTAGCTTTTGCCTACAACAGTGTGTCTTTATGGAAGCAACTGCACTTTCAAAGTTTAAATTACACTGAGCAGTTTGATGGTTTGAACTGGTTGTGATTTGCAACATTGACAGATATGCACATTTCAAGTGCCAGTTAACTGAATGGAGTTGTCTTCAAGGTACCTCGAGGAGTTTTTGTGTGGAAAAACAATCACACATTATGTATGCCCTCATCAAAACAACATGGGTTTTTACTCATTTCATTGTCTGATTGATTCCAGGTGAACGCAGAGAAGCTGCAGAGTGTCCAGCAGAAGCTGGAGGCCTTCCTGGCCCAGGAAAAGGAACAGAAGGAGAGAGCCCAGAGGTGTTTTGTTTCCTACCTGCGATCTGTCTACCTGATGAAGAACAAAGAGGTGTTTGATGTCTTCCAACTCCAGATTGAGGAGTATGCACGTTCTCTGGGCCTTGCTGTGGCTCCGAGGGTGCGCTTCTTAAATAAAGCTCAGGCACAGAGAGCTGAGAAAGAAGGACAGAGAGAGGAGGAGCAGTCTGAAGAAGACGAAGAGCTGAGGAGCTTTAAGGCCCGCCTGAGAGGAAATCATCCTCCAGAGGAAAGTCAGAGCTCAGAAGAGTCAGATGATGACGAGGAAAGTGATAATGAAAAAGAAGTGGATCAGTCCAAGACACTACTTTTGGGTGGAAATGATGATGACGAGGACAATGATGATCTGAGAGACTTGGACCTGCTGACAGTCAAAAGAAAGGACGTCTTCAATCTGACAGAGGGCCAGGAGAGTCCAGAGGAGCCTGACGCGGACTCCAAAAAGAAAACTGAAAAGGAGACAAAGTTCAAAGAAGCCAAAAAGGTCCTCAAGAGAAACTTCCAAGTCAACACCAAAGTGTCTTTTAATGAAGAGGGAGAGGCTGTGCAGCTGTGGCCACCAGTCCAACGGGCAGTGACTGGTGAAGAGGAGGAGGAGGAGGAGGAGGAGGTTTCTGGTATCAACGTGGAGAAAGCCAGGGAGAGGCTTAAACGTGAGGACCAGGAGTTTGACAAGCAGGAGTACAGGCGCAAAGTGAAAGCCAAACACAGAGAGAAAAGGCTGAGGGAAAAGGCAGCCAGGAGGGAGGCGAGCAAGAAGCACGGACGGAAATCTGATGAGGAAGAGGAGGATGAAGTGGTGGCATACCTGGCCAATCACAGTGAAGACGAGTTTGACCCCAGCACCCTGCCAGACCCTGACAAACTGAGCTCCGACAGAGAGGAGGAGGACGAGGACGAGGAGGAGGAGGAGGAGGATCAGATAAGGTCAACTAAACGACAGCACAGCAGTGAAAGCAGTGATGAGGAAGAGAAGGAGCAGACGGTGGGAAAGAGGAAGAAAGTAAGGCAGCAGGACGAAGAGCACACAGCCTTGGACACTGGCCTCTCACTGGCTGAAGACGAGGAGTTAGTCTTACATCTGCTTGGAGGACGGAGGTAGAGGAAACAGGAGTCAGGAGATTTAGGGAGAGTGTACAAAACCATCAACCTATTAATAATTAAATTTGACCCAGCAGATGCTGTTAAAGATATCCCTTGGATTTTTCTTTTAAACAAACAAAAGTATACTATATATATATATATATATTTACCTTGTTACTCACCAGAACTAATTGTGTCCTTGAGGTCTAACAAACATGATAAATGAATTTCCCATCTCAAACATTTTGCAAAGTCAATTTTGGATCCTACAATGTTTGCATCCATGTTTCCTACATGAATCTTCTTGCGTGCTGCCTTTCCCAGTGAATTGTCTTGGCACATTGCTGCCACCTGTAGGTCAGTGGAATATTGTGCATTATATATTGTGTCCGTGCACAAGGCAATAAAACCCACCTATAGAGTAACTATTGTGTGGCGCTCCATAAGTTACCTTTATGAAATGAGTTCATGGACTTTACTTGTAGTTGAGTAAACACAGTATATGATGCCATAACAAGGTCAGTGATGAGACAATGTTACTCACCAAGGAGAAGTGAGCAGGATAATATAATACAGTATATTTATATTTACAGTTGACCTGAACGGCTTTGTATCACAGAGACTTTATTATCAGTTGAGCTTTAACGCTGTTGAATTATGTCCTTTATTTGAATCTGGAGTCTACTGTCAAGAGTCTCCTGTTTCTTGTTCCTCATCCTTCTGACTTGTGAATGACTTGCAATGAATTCTTAACATGATGTAAATTGTTTTGTCTTATGTTACCAATGTAATTTCATGTCAGAGAATGACATCATCATTTTGGGATCAACTTGGATATTGAGTGATCTATTAAAGATTTGAATTGCTTATTTCAGTGTTTAGTTTAATGGTTTGAAATGGAATTTGACGCTGGACTTGACATTCATGATAGTGGAATCAATTTCTCTGGAGATTTGTAAGATTAAAACCACAGTACTGGTCTGATTACACTGACAGGTTATAGTCTCCTACTGGCTGCATCCCTGCCTCCCAGATATCTCTTGAATAACTGTGTTTCATTGTTTTGTCAACGTGATGAATCATGCAAACAGAGTTCAATTGACTCAGTTGTACACATGACAGAAGTAGTGGTGTAAAGTTCAAACCTGCCTGGTTCCACACCTCCACACACCTGCTGACCATTTGCAGCCTAAAGTGGGCCTGATCGCTTTGTAAAGTTCCAAAACATGCCACTCGATTCTGCTGTTGGAAATTCCATCTGCAAACACTAATCCACTTTAATCTTACAGCTGACAATATGGGCACATTTTGGGTGCCAACTTCCATCACACACAGAGGAGAAGACGTGCTCTGAAATGCAAAATGAAATAGCAATTTTGTCTTTGCTGCCAGATAACAGTTAGGGAAATGTCGGCACGACAGACCGACACAGTATGTGATGCACCTGTCAGACCGTTCTCCAAATAATCACATTGTGTAAGGTACAAAGTAAATACACATAGTTGCATTAACACCTGTACTGCATTACAAAGTACATTTAATGTTACTGAAGAAAATGCTTTTATGAGTAAATTATATAATGAATGAAAAATGTCGATGACAAAATAAGTAAACAGTTATTTTCATCAGTTACATGGCAAATTGTCAGATCACAATTCCCCTTTTTTTCTAAATGTTTTACTTTTTCCTGTCTAGCTTATAGAGCTCCAAATAAAAACAGCATCCATCATCCTTTGCTCCTCACTGAGTTAATTAAAAATGGCTAATTTTGACAAGTTTTTATTGAATTCATTATAATGTGACTTAACATAGAAAATGCAATTTCAGTACAGAGCCCCATGTTAGCAGTTTACAAAAAAACAGAAAACCACATAAATGGGCAACAACAGATGGAGACAAATCAGTACATGATTAATAATAAAACAGCAAAATGATGGGCAGGATATTATATCATTGCCAAAATAACCATGACTGTGGGTGACCCTTGCCTTCATCATAAGTGATTCTTAGCATTACAAAATATGAATATTTAGAAAAAAGAAAAGATTTGTACACAGAACATAAAATGTGTTCTTTGTACTGTCATTTGTTTCTTAATGATGTATTTATTCATCAAAACTTCCTGACATATCCCACCTTCAACTCCTGTCAGCCTATCAGAGATTCTTTGTTGAGACAAAGACTTTTGTTGAAAATGTTCCAATAAGGTGAAAGAGCCACAGAAAGGATTTTAATTTGATTATCTATTCTCATGGCGAGATTTGAGCAGCCTATCCTTATCCAACATCATCCCAGACTGACTCATGATGACAAGGACAAGTCAAATGCCAGAGGGCTTTTAAAACTGATAACCACAACTTCTGTAAAGGGTTTTGGTTTGTGGTCCTCTGACTTGCTGTGATGAAAACACACTTTCAGTGTTATTATAAAAATGTCTGATGGAAAAATAACATCCACTTCCATAATTGTCAAGAGTGTGTAGGCACTAACTCATTACAAAATATCTGAGGAAGGTTTTTATCATGTATGATTCCAATGAGACAATTCCACTTGGACCAGTGATTTCCCCAACGACTGTCCCTCTCCACATCCTGTATGTCACGTCTGTCTCCAACAGGTGGCAGTAGAGTGACTCTAGTCTCTTCACTGAGCTGTTTCCACCATTGGCAGCATTTCTATTATACAACATGACTGGTAACTAAATATCAGCCAAAGGAAGAATCAAAAGCAGTAACAAATTCTGTCAAAAGTGCATTTTTCATGTTATAATACTTATTATCCTCGTGAGAACCATCATGTCATTGTAAAGTATATTTGAGTTATTGTAACATTTGTCAAGGAAATATAAACATAACTTAAGCATAAGATGCTATATAGTGAAATAATTTAATATTTTCTTCCCAGGCATGACCCTATTACTGCTTGAAACCTCACAACCTAGTATGTTTGATTGACTTCATTCGACTGGTTCCATGTCTGTGTAAAATGTACTGCATTCAGGAGTGCTGGATGGCTCTGTGCTCTGTTTAAAGGTGGGCTGTCTAATGTGGGTTTGATTGAACAAATACCAGTTTATCATTTTTTGAACACCTGTTCCCTGACCTACTATATCCTATTAGCAGAAGGGAATGTTCCATCATGCCGTGACAAAGACACTGTTCCTCATGAAGTCTTGCTTTAAACCTGACTACATTTTCTAACAGTCAGTGTGTGAGCCATAGTGAGTCTGGGAACGTTCCTTCATGTGTGATCAGTTACAGCTGAGTATTTATCTTAATGAGCAGCAGTTCAGGGTTGTCATCCAGGCACACTGCTCACCTATGTGTATGGGCACGTTTGCTTTATATCATCATTGTTGTACACTGAAATATTCTCATTTGAAATTATCCAACTTGTTGTATATATTCTGGTATATTCTTGTTTATTTGTACATGAAGTTAAGTCAAATATTTGTTTTTTTTTTAAAATTAGTGTAGCATCCTAACAATGACATTATATTTCATATTTTAGATCACAGCTGTCACGCCACATAATTACAGAAGAAAAACAGATAGGGGATCCACAGCCCTACAGAAGTTAAAGAGTGCAGTTGCTACCTTTTACATCGCTCTTGTTTCTGTACATAGGTGACATGTTAGTGTTTAATACTTTTGTCATAGTGTAAAAACTTTTCTAGTTTTTCTAAGTACTACTATTTTTGCCACTATTAAGTGCCACTTTTTAAAACTGCCTCTTTGGATACTTTTATTTCAGTTTGCCTGTTTTTGTGAGCAGCTGTAACAAGTGAATTTATGTTACGTGTTTTTGTTATATGTTCAAAAGTTGGTATGATGCCAAATATAACCAAGAGAATCTACAACCAAAGTAATCAACAAACAAACTGTGGATGTTCCTCAAGAGAATTAAAATTTCATACAATTTCTAGTCTATTTTCAAATTTGAGACTATTTGAGGCAAACTATCTTTGGGTTTCAGAAGACAATTTGTATTCATGAAATAATATTTATGTCACATACACCAATAAAATGAGTGACAGATTTAATCATTGGTGATTGTATTTAGAATTATTTAAAGAAAGCAGGGCTCACCTTCCCCCACGCCCCCTACACCTGGAACACAGGATGGATGTGTTAACTGTATTCCTATATGTCAAATTAAAGATGAAATAATTATAATTATTAATGAAATAACTATAGTTCCTCTGCATTTAATCAAAAGAAACGCATTTTCATTTTCAAATTTTACTAAATTGATATCCGTATTTTTTTTTCCAAAATAACTTCTAAACTCCCAAACATCAAAGATTTTGAGTGAGAGATTTCATTTTTCAAGCTGTCTTTTTTCAGCTCACATTCATCATGCCACACACCTTTTACTCACACATATTGTCATGAAACCCTGTGTTGATGATGGTGTTTTTGCAGCCGTTGCTCGTTACAGAGCGCGCACCTCAACGTGTTGCGTTCAGGGACCACGCTACTGTCATGTTGCCGCACAAACACCTGCAGAAGGTGAGTTAGTCATATTCTTATTGTCTTAAAGTTTAGTGGGTGGAGGTGACTGAAGGAGAATGGAGGTGTAGATATTTACATGAACGTTGCTCTAACTATAATTTCACTTGGAAAGTTTGTTCCTTTGGATGAAAGTTTGGCAGCGTCAGGAATCACAAAGCTAACCTTAGTGTTCACGTTGTCTTGTCATGACTGGTATTATATATAAACTATGTCAAACTGGGCTTTGTCTAAAGCAGACACTTTTAATGCTAGTTAGTAAATCAGCAAACATAACTTGTATGTAAACGAACAGAAATCAAGTTCCAATGCTAGGTCATTTAGCTTGCTAACTTAGCTAGCTAACTAACGGCTGTAGCTAGTTCTTCAACAGCATTCAGGCCAGCTGGGAGATGAAGAGCTGCTGGTGGCAGTTTACAGTCATCAAGCTTTATCTAGAAGTTAAATTAAATTTGCCAAATTTTGTCAAACTTTCAGTGGATTTCAGACCATAGTTTGGATGAATCTAACATAATTTACAGCAGTTGAAAAACATTTTGCACCACTTATACAGCCCTGTTGTTCTTTCATTTAGATTGAGAACTGATTATGGCCACAGATAAAGTGGTTATTGAAGCCCAAAAGCTGGAGTCCCGCGGGGCAGCGGGCTATGCAGACACCTCTATTCAAGTCAAGATATTACAGGTTCCAGCCAAATGTGGAGCCATCACTGCTGTGGGGGCCACAAAGGCTGACTCTGTCTCTAAAGTCATGCCTGCTGGCCCGGGCCTCCAGCCTTCCTCCTCTACAGCTGCAGTCCCAGGGCTGCACACGTCCTCTCCTTCTGCCGTGGTGCTGGCGAAGGCGGTCCCCCCCGGAGGAGTCAGCGCCAACAGCCAAATACAGGTAACAAAACCAACTTTGAGCCAGGTGGCCCCCACGAACCAGGCCACAACCCCAGGAAAGACTGTGATTCTAACTGTACCAAGACCAGCAGCTCCACAGACGGTCACTGTGGCCCCTCGGCTGCCACACACCGCCTCCCCGCAGCTCCCAGCCAATATCCAGGTACCGCCAGGTGAGCTCCATTCCAGCTTCTAGTTCTGAAGGATGACCACATTTGTATTTACATATGTCTTGAACTTTTTTTCATTTATTCAATAGACTCTATCTTAATCTGTGTTTCTGTTTAAATGTCTGCCATGAGCTGTGTCTCAACACTCTTTTTTTTCTTTAGGACAAATCATCAATTATTTGCAGGAGTAACTGATTTTGTTTATGGCAGGTATGATGTTGATCCGCAGTGACAGTGGTCAGCTGATCCTGGTATCCCAGCAGGCTTTGACACATGCTCAGCAGAGACCAAGAGGTGTCAGTGGTCAAGTGCCCAGAATACTGGCCCCGCAGGTGTGTGAGTGTGTGTATGTGTGGCTGTGTTTTCTGCTGTCATTTTATTTAATACTTAAGTGGATGAGTGTAGTGACATCTTTGTTGATACTACTGTGGTCGTAACTAGCTGTCACATCTGGAACTCAGGTATGTGCAACAGCTGGACATAAAACTAATGAGCGGGTGACAGTGATCAGGATGACAGCCCCTTCCAGTTTCCAACCAGCACCAGTTCAGAAGATGGCTGTGGTAAAGGTATGTCACTTACAGCAGATCATGGAGTGTTTGGTCATTGGTATTGTTCCTGCAAAGGGTCTCACTATTTGATTGTTTTATTCCCTTATTAAACAGTGGTATGGCGCTAATGCAATAAAGGTCTATTATTTTTTTATGAGCAGCACTTCACTGCACCTGTTAATCTTCACAGGGGATGACAAGAAGAGTGACTGAGCCAGTGCTTGGTTAACATTGTTAGTTTAGGCAGCAAATAGATTCCACCTGTCATAAGTTATGATAATGATGACAGAATAATGATGGAAAACCAGCTGTAAAATTAAGAATAAAGTCATGCGTTTTTAATGAACTGCAACACAACACAATTTTGTTGCAATCCCTTTGCACAATTGTGGATAGCTAGATAACTAAATAGATAACAGATAGATGAGAGGTAGCCGATGCCTTGCTTGACAGTTCCCTTTTAGCAGATGACTTTCATAGGTTTAAATTGGCACAGGTTTATTCATTATCACATAGTCCTGCTGCTTTTTCCAGCATAAATTACCAGCTCCTGACTGTGCTTGGAAGTGGACTGAAACCGTCTTATTAAGAGGTCAGGGTGCCGTTGTTTGACCCAAACCAGAATCAAAGTGACATCACATTGACTTGTATTTGATCACACATGCAGATGAATCCGAGTTTAAAGGCAGGAACCCATTTACAGCTGAGATTGACTCATGTGAAGTCAACCTGAACACACCCTAGTAATGTCGTATCTCCACTTTGCTGCAAGTTTGGCTCATGCTGCTCGCACACACCACAACTACACATCACCACTCCACACAACTTGAGTCAGTCTTGTTTGTGCCGTTCAGCACTGGCTGTCAGTAGTATGTGCATACCTGTCACCACAGATGGATTATATTGTGTTGTTTAGGTGATTGGTGTAACTTCCAAACCAGCTGTAGTCCAGAACGTCAGTGCTGTGCCTGAGCGGGGGAGCCAGCCTCGCATTCAGACGGTCGTCACAGAAACCAAAAAGGATAGACCAGCCGCATTTAGTCAAGTGAGTTCAGCCAGTTCCGCCTCTCACCTACAGTACATCCTCAGACTGGATTTCACTTGCATAAGAAAAAAAAATTCAGTCTGAAACTGGACAACATGAAAGCAGTCAACTAACCCCATCATTCCCTCCACAGGTGGTGTTATATTGTTGTGCTGTCATTATGTAAAAACACCAACAAAACAATAACATGATGGCAAGTTTTCCTTTGCATTAGTACTGGCAATGCTTCCACTACTACTGAAATATTCATAAAATGAATATGAATAAGCTTAAAGCTAAAATAAAACAAGTAGAAGATGACATTACAGTGCCTCTGGTTTTACACTATTTGTAGTCCAAGTAGTAAACTTATCTAGCATGCCTAGTTAATTGTGGATGCCTTGCTGTTGTGTTCCAATAGTTTTTTGATTTGTGGGGTGAAGGTGCACTTGTTATTCATGCTGACAATCTTCTGTACATGTTTAGCCAATTAATGTGCACATTTTTGTCTGATCATCTGATTTTGGTCTTTAAGTACATTTTCTGTATTTTACATGTAGTCATGATCTGTAGTTTTTCCATACACCATTACATCCTTTTGCTCCACCTCTTGAATTGGCAATTTGGGCAGTGACTACTGTTAAATTACAGAGTCAGTCATTAGCAGTATGTGTCAGCTGTAAAAGAATTCTGACAGCTGCAGCTAATTTGCGTAAGTGAGTTTTGAAGACATCATAAGACAACTTGCAGTGATAGAAAGTATCCACATAGTTGCTGCATAAGCACTGATGCATTAGTTGCAAATAAGCAGAGGAGCATGAAGAACAGCATGTCACAAATTGACCAAGTTGACCTTTTATCAGGATTGGCTGTTGCCTGACATTTCGCCCACAGGAGACCCTGGAAAGTGTGAAAAAGTGCAAAAACTTCCTGGTGACTCTGATCAAGCTGGCATCCAGTGGCTCCAGGTCTGCCAACATGGCTAACAACGTCAGAGAGCTGGTCAGGAATCTTTTGGTACATCCCCTTTCTTCATCACAGGAGCTGATTTCACTCATTAGAATAATAGAACAATTAAATATTCAAATGTGTAAAATACAATCAGAAATTTCAATCCAAGGCTTTTTTTGGAACACAGTGTTCCAGGTAATGAACTTTTACTTCCTGACGTATTTTTACTTGTTTTATGCTGCAGGAAGGTAAGCTTGAAGCAGAGGAGTTCACAGAACAGCTCTATCATGAGTTGAAGTCAACTCCACAGCCCTGCTTGGTGCCTTTCCTCAAGGTGACTATTGGTACTTTCTTGGTTTTCTGTAGGTCCTGTAGAGTCTCCAAATGTCTCAAAAAGTCTATGATTCACACTCAAGATTGTGGACTTTTAATTAGGGATGTTCTGAGTCAATCCTTGAGATCAGTATTTGTTGGGCATTGGCTGAATGAAAGCAAAATAATAAATAAGTCTAAAATCTGATTTGAACTCGACTGAACTTCACTGTGTTTCACTCACCTCAGCCTGCTAGTGTTAAAGCATGCAGCTCTCTTTAATGACAGCCAGGTTCTACATTGCATTTCACTGCATATGCAAATGAAAATGGTTGTGAATTTACTTATTATCAGCGGATACACAATATTAAAGTACTCTGATTGGGATCAGGACATTAAAAAAAGTTGATCGGGACATCAGGACTACTTTTAACATCTCATCATATTTAGTCAGTACTATGTATTTTCTTTCTGTAAAGTGAATAATATTCTGAACATAGTTGCTCATTGTTAGACTGTGCTACTGTAGGATTTTCTACTTTTCCTTTTTCCTTTTACAGATCATGTTTTACAGAGCTATTATCATTGCTTTGATGAATAAAATGTAATGAGTTGTCACACCAAGTAGCTCCTATAAAAATGTCTCAAGCATTTTAGTGGCAAAATGGAATTTGGTTGATGACATGATGTCTTTTCACTTGTTCTTTCCTTGTTGCTACCAGAAAAGTCTTCCTGCAGTGCGTTGCCTTACTGCAGACCCCCAGTTATTTATCCAACAGGCTTCAACTTCCTCCTGCAACCCCGACGCACTGTCCTCCATTGCGAAGCAGTCCGTCACTGACACAGGGCAAAACTTCAATACCAACCAACAGGTAAAGAAATGTGATGAGCAGTGTTTATTTTCCTATAGAAAATATCTATTGTCAATTAATGCGAGGAACTTCATAGAATGTGAAACTAATAGAAACTAATGGGAAAGGAAATCTTAAATAATCAGGTCTTCTTGATTATTGGAGTTACAGTAATCAGGGTAGGTGATTACAGAAACCCATTTTCCAAAATCAACCATACAAAGACTTCAGACAGGGAAATTAAACAGTCGAGCAGCTGGATACAAAAAAGCGGTTATGACTAATGCTTTGCTTGCTTTGAAATAATTCCTTCATCTGACTAAAACCAACATAGAGTATCCTCTAGAATTGAAAATAAATCGGTTTTCACTGCTTTCACTGCTACATTTGTCTGTCTGTAAAATGTAGACATGTTCTGCACTTTGCTTCCCTGTTGTCCTCTCACTGTGCTGTGTGTTAGCACCAATTAAGACACACACACAACATAATGTCAAGACTGCTACATTTTAAACAAGCAAGAAGTACTTCCAAAATAGGGTCAGGAGTAGGGCACGAATCTGAATACTGATTTTCTGCCTGGGTGCATGGACCTTCAGTCAGCTGGTTCCCACAGTGCATGTAAACACATTCTCCAATTACCCACGTAACCCAGTTTCTCTGACCTCAATGCTTAAAGGTGCCGTGTGGAGTTTTTATTAAAACAAACAAAATTGATGTTTACAAATTAACTAAGACACAAAGACCTCCATATAGAAGAACAGCTCGATAGCACTACTAGTGGTCAAAAACTCCCAAGTACCAAGTGATGTAGTCTGGAGTTTTCTGTAGTTCTGGAGACATTTAAAACCATGTTAAGCATCTTAATTATTGTTACAGAATTTTTAGGGTTAATCATGCCTTTTGTCATTTTCCCCAATGATCAAAATGTCTGTTTTGAGCTTATTTAATTACAAAGAATTTCAAAATGTCCATTTACAGATATCTGGAGTGCTGTTCAGGAAAATGCTGAATCAGGATTTTCAGAATTGGCACTTGACAAGTTGATGCACAACATTTTTTAATTTTTTCTAAACTCTTAACAGTTAGTGATGTATTTTCCTTAATACCAAGGAAATACAAATATAAAAGACACAAATTTCAATCGCCTGCACAGTCAGGGTCAGTTTAGCACCCCAGCAGAGCAGCTGCCACACACTTAACTCCTATATGAGCCTACATAAGTCTCACATTTTCCCTATCGGACCCTAATGATCCTTGACTTGAGGGGGCACCTCTAGATATCTGAAATGTTTTTAACAATGTTGTTAATCGGATGAGATGTTCAAGTGAAATAGAAATGTAAAGCTGGGTGTCATCTGTGGTACAAGGGATATAGCTGCCATGTTTGGGACTGATACTTGCTGATTGCTCTTAAAATGCAGGTTATCCAGCAGCCTCGAGGAGTGACTTTGAGACCAGGGTTGATTACATTAGCCCAGTCCAGAAATTGTATATCTAAAAGCAGCAGACCCACGCCCAAACACACAGCAGTCCAGTCAGGAAAACACTTCACAGGTAATGGTTGCAAAAATTAGGTGTGGGAATTTTGGGGAATCTTACAATTCGATTCTGAATCTTGGCGTCACAGTTTTATTCCGAATTAATTCTGTATTCTTTTTTTTAGCCTGTAAGGTCACTACTCCAATTTGCTAACATAAGTCTCCAGGTGATCAGTCACCAGGTACTCACAAAATTATTAATCTTTGTCTTACAAAGATAATTGTATTCACTCTGAAATGCATACAATGCATACAAACCACTGCCCTCCACTCATATACCTTGAAAATACCAACATCTACTCTACATTAGAATGTTGTTTGTTGATTTCAGCACAGCACTCAACACAGCCACCTCTATGAGAGTGATTGGCAAACTTAGCACTGTGTGCTTGATTACCACACTCTGGATATTGGTCTGCCTCACAAACAGACCCCAGACACTTAGGATTGGAGTTCACACCTCCTCCACTCTAGTGCTCAACACCGGAGCCCCCCAGGGCTGTGTGCTCAGCCCCTTCCTGTTCATACTGTACACCCATGACTCAAATCCCTGACACAAAGAGACCTGTGTGAAGTTTGCCTACCTAATTAAGAAATTGCGGTTCAAACAACACAGTCAGAACTGAGGTAAGGAGATGTCATATTCGTACTAGGTGTAGATACAAAGGCCTATGATCAGATGTCATTAGATGACATTCAGATACACACGTTAGTACCAGGCGGAGATGAGCTCTTACATAGCCCTTCACTGTAGCCTATCTTTCAACACACTTAAATTTCTTAGTCTCTAAAGTAGTGTTTGTCATCAACAAACACAGACACTTTTGCTAAATGAAATGCTACTCTCCGTATAACTTTGTATGTTTCTCTTTTTATAGGAACTTTTTCAATGAAGCAGCCTTTCATTCAAGATCCATCTCGGCCCACCAAAATGACATTTCAGGACAGTTCAGGATCTTACAAGTAATCTATACAGACCTCATCTTTAGACTCAATTTAATTGTGAGCTGTTTAAATCTTACTAACTTTCTGTCAAAGTTCAAAACAGACTGAGCTGTACAAAGAAGAGTTATACATGTTTCTGTGTGTGTTTCAGAGAAGATGATGACATTAATGATGTTGCCTCCATGGCTGGAGTCAACCTGAGAGAGGAGAATGCACAGATCTTGACCTCCATGGTTGGCTCTGTGGTGCAGTCATGCCAGGATCAGCCCTTCCTCTCAGCTGACACAGTGCTCAGCAGAATCCTTCATACAGGTACAGAAGCCATGCTGCGGCAGAGCTCAGTCAGTGTGCAAGACTCAACACTGAATTTGACATTTTCTGCATGAAGCATTAATTGCATCATTATTACGGCAGGAGTGTCTTTCATAGTACTTGACAGAGTAATTGAACAGCCTCAAACAGGCAGCAGGACAACAACAGATTTCTTCTCTGTCACACTCTTAACACAACCAAAGTAGGTCCAATAATATTTTTTTCATTAGGAATTATGTCTATGGAAATAGTGCATGGCTCCATTTAAAGTGGTGACGGAAGTATATCGTTATCAGATACCGCTACATTTAAATTATAAATTAAAGTCACAGTATAACAACAAGACGATTTAAGGCCACCAAAGGTACTGCAACACTCTTCAAAGGGGAGTATGAGGCAAGGGGTATTCAAGTCCAAATCCTACCTACTGGACCTTTAAGCAAAGTGATAAAACCTTTTGAAAATGAAATGTGATTGCATAATTTTCTTCATGTTTACTAGCATTCAATTGAGTATTGGGTTTTTAATGAGTTAGAGATATCAAATAAATACATGGTTTTCCTCCATTTTTATTCGGAAATGCCCCAGCGTAGCTATAATGACTTTTTGTGTTTGACACTTCTTGTGATGCTACTGACAGATGTTTTGTTTTCATGGGGTAGGACAAGCACTGGGAGTAACTGATGTCGGCCCAGAGGTGGTAGCTCTGGTTTCTCATGCTACACAGGAGCGTCTCCGTGGGCTGATAGAGAAGCTTACTGTGGTGGCATCACACCGCAAGGCAGCCCTGAAGGTATAGCTGTCTGACCCTGACCCAAAGCAACAGCAGTGGTTAACTGCAATATTTCCATATGAACCAGTGACTTACAGTCATTCATACCAAGAAAAATTATGTTAGACTAGTCATACACATTATATGGCAGCTGCTATCATGACCAAAAAGAAAATCTGCTCAGTTCCTCATTATTACTTCTGTCAACTTTTCTCCATTATATTTTTGAGTAGATATTCATGTTACAATATATTTTCTCATAAACTAAATACCAAATTATTCACTTTTTATGAAAAATGTTCTTATTATGAAAACATGTCAGTTGATCTTGTTATGTCAAAAAAATGCTCTCACACAGACTGTGGGCGTGTCCACCTGCTATATTTATTCATGTATGTGCAGCAGAGCCTCTTCAGGAAATCATGTTGTCTGTAGCCCAACAGATTGTGAGGATTTGTTTTACAGTTGGTACCTGTTCTGAATTACCACTGATAGTAGTGTGATGTCTAAGACTCAATTTCCCCCACAATTCCAACTGTCTTTTGTTCCTGTTTGTTCCTCTGCACTGGGCACAAAAATACCACTTTCATGGTCAGGAAACTACAAAATGGTCTCAGCACTCCTTGTGCTGGTCATTGAACCACCACAAAAATAGGGCTGATAAGTCTCACTACCTAGTTTGTATGTCTTTGTGGCAACAGGAGGACCTGTGGCATTCCAAAGTGAATGATGTACGCTTCCAGCTTCGTTTCCTGGAGGAAGTGGAGAGTTTGAAAAAGAAGAGAAAAGATGAAGAGGAGAGAGCGAGACTACTGCTTTTGGCCAGAGTAAGCTCTGTTCCATTATGTAGGATTTAGGGGGAGCTTTTGGCAGAAATGAAATATGATATGTTTCTATAATAGTCCAGAAGAGACGAACCAGACACTGGTTCTAGAGAGGTCCTTTTGCATTTTAGTGGCCACTGTATCTTCTTCAATCTTCTTTGAAGGGGAAGGCGTGGTGAGGGACCTTTAGATCACCTTTTTTCTCTACTAGAAGCAAGTAAATATTTCAGTATGTATTTAGTTTCCCAGTAGAAACTAAAGTAATCCTGGGGTAATCAAAGGGTAAAATGGTTTTTGTGCAGATTTCAGTGCCAGGTTTAGGTTTTGCACTTTATTTGCATTAGGTTCAACATTTTGTCTGAACCCACCATGACTCTCTAGACATTTCATTTCTGTCTATATTTATGTGTTAAATGCTGCTTACTAAGTCAACCTGTGTCTGTTTGTGATGACAGAGTCGCTCATACACTGAGGATCCACAGCATCAGCTGCTCAAGCAAAGAGCCAAAGAGGTGTGTATGTGTTTTGTGTGTTTCATTCTGGAGAACGCTGTGAGACTCAACCATGCAGTCTATGTTCAAGCCCAATAACCAGAACAGTAAGCTGGAAGTCTGAAAACTGTATAGAGAGATCTGTTTTTGGCCATTTCAGCAAATTAAATACCTGACAAATAATGGTACTTCATCACATTGATCAAGAGCAAAAGTCATATATTGTCATAAAGCTTTCCTGCTCAGTAATTTCTCATATTGCTCACAATCTTGTAATACGACAAGATATTAAAGGGAGAACTACCACAGTGTAAATGGTATGGCAAAGTCAAAATAGACAGATTTGTGTTAAACTCCACACTTCCTGTTGCTGCTTTGGAGTCATTGAATATAATTAATTACAGTCTTTTCTATGTCATCCTTATTAAGAAAAGTTATTCCTTTATTCGTCCCTCAGTGGGGAAATTCGCATTGTCCAGCAGCAAAGACAATAGAGCAGTTAAATAGTTAAACACTAAACAATATAAGCAGAGAGGGTAAAAAAGTATTAACATCCTAGCTACCATTAAAGGTATTAACAACTCTACTAAAGACATACCATAATTATCATGACTTTACAGATTTATAGCATGCCAAATATGGCTTCCTAGAATGTGTGTTTGTCCATGGTTGACAAGGCTCAGTCAGTCACTTTTGGCTCTCTATATCTCCAGATTTAATGACACCACATGTCTTGTTCTCATGTTCTTTTTAATCTATGAGACATGTTATAGTACTATCAGGAACACAAGTTGTATCTGTGACAAAAGTCATACTTTCCCATATATAGGCCTCTAAAAATGGGGGAAAAAAGCTTGTCACGTCTGTATTTTGAATTCTTATAGCAAAAACCTGACAAGGTCTACCAAAAAACAAATGAGTTTTCATCAGTGAAAAGAGCAAGGTCTAATTGATATATGTACCAAATATGAAGTTGGTGCTGTGAAGAAAACTATTTAATTCAAGCTGTTGAATATAGAAGCTTTTATGACATGTAAAAATGCACAATTCACAAAGTTACATCACATGCTACATCATTATTAATTTAATTAATAATTAATTTAAATTCTCTTGACTATACATATATGTAGTATATTTGTAAATATGATAAGTGATTTACAAATCTCACAAAATTCAATTACACAAATTTAATTTAATTCTATTTGTAGACTTAGCATGTCTATTTGAAGGGTTTGAATAACTGGTCAAATTAAATTTTTCTCACACCCTGTCAGACATGATCCCATGTTTGTATGACCAACAACAGTGGATTGGTCATATCTGTGCAACATCGGAGGAGGAACAGAATGTGCAACCATTTAGTGTGAACAGTTCAAAGTTATTAACCATCAAACTATGGATGTTTGATTGTAACACTGGTTAAATATGGGGCCATGGCCCCTTTTTGAAGTCTCAATATCTCTGAAACTAGTGGAGATATTTTATATATATATTGCATAGCAGCTATGAACCAAATCTGAGATGGTCAGCTGGTGATTTGGCACGGACTTACCCATATGCATATACATACTGACACAGATGTAATGACAAAAATGTATGGTCTACTGGGAGCAGTGCTGGTTGTACCATCTGACAGCTGCAGGAAGAAAAGACCTGTGATATCACTCCTTCACACACTTTGGGTGAAGCAGTCTGTCACTGAAGGAGCTCTCCACAGCTGCTAAAGTGTCCTGCAGGGGGTGGGAGTCATTCTCCAACATGGATGACAGCTGAGCCATCATCCTCCTCTCTCCCACCACCTCCACTGGGTCCAGGGGGCAACCCAGCGCAGAGCTGGCCTTCTTCATCAGTTTGTCTAGTCTGTTCCTGACTGCAGCCGAAAAGCTGCTTCCCCAGCAGACTACTCCATGGAAAATGGCTGATGCCACAACAGAGTCATAGAAGGTCTTCAGGAGGCCCCTTGCACTCCAAAAGACCTCAGTCTCCTGAGCAGATAGTCTGCTCTGACCTTTCCTGTTAAGTGCAGCAGTGTTATGAGTCCAGTCCAGTCTGTTGTTGAGGTGAACACCCAGCTACTTACAAGATGTCACCATCTCAATGTCCATTCCCTGGATGTTCACTGGTGTTGGAGGGGAGTGAGTGCACCTGTGAAAATCCACCACCAGTTCTTTGGTTTTCCCCACGTTGATCTGGAGGCGGTTCCTGTGGCACCAGTAGATATAGTCCTGTGTCAGTTCTCTGTATTCCTTGTCGTCCCCATCTGTGTATTATTATTATTGATGATGATTAGGATAATAAGAACAGACATAATTAAATAATCTTGCTGGTGGTGTGTTTTACCTCAGGCTAATTCATTTTTAACCAAAACATGTTTCTTGCCCAAATCTCAGTCTCACTGAGTCAGCCCCTTCATTTTCTATGGTTGTCAAAGGCACCTGATATTTTTCATTTCTGCATGCCACAAAAACTCCCAGGAAGTGTTGTTTGGGAACTCGTTAAATCCCTGCTATTTTTCATGCTAATTGTTCATTTAGTAATGCAATAGTGTGTGTAATGTTTTTTGCTGGCAGGGTAGGGAGAAGTGTGAGGGAGATGAAAGGCACCGGTAGCAATGTGGCTATTTAAGGAGGCGGTAACACCACACAGGGCTTGTTTTCCTTCTCAGGCCTCTGTGTAGCTCGCAGCCATCGTGCTCCCAGAGGTTTCTCCACAGCAAAAAAAAATCTGTTCATTTACATGCCCCACTGATGCCACCCCCACACACTCTCAAGCACTGCACCATACACTCACTACACTTTGCCAAGTCTGTACCTACACACACACACACAAGCTTGAGTAGGTGTGGTGCTAATTGGAAGTGATTTTAATTGAGTCGAAGCCAGTAGTAGATCAAATGTGTGTTCAGAGAACCAGCTTTAGAAAACTTTGTGTGAATATTCTTGGTGAACTATTGATTTGTCTTCCAGTTAATTATAATTCCCTCATGCTGGGGAAATCGTGTTATTTAGTTGAGGGTCAGAGGGTGAAAACATTTTGTGACTTCCATTTTCCATTTAAGCTTTAAATGATCACTCTGGTTTGTTACAATGTTGATCTAATTTTCATGGTTTGGGGAATCATTTTTGCCACTTATGACTGGGGCTGTAGCCAGGATTTTTGAAATACAGAGGTCATCAGGCCAAAAGCAAAATCCAATCAATGTCAGACGTTTTGAAACCAAACTACACAAAAGACCATTTTCCTTTGTCCTACTTTTATATGGGGAGGAACGTTTAACTATATTTCCCATTTGGGGATGTTAACAGGAAGAATAACACAGTCATGGATTCAGTGCGTTACACTGTGGTCCCTACCATAGACTGTATAAAATATGGACGTAGTGTCCTACCTCCGGTTACACCAAATATGGACAAAGAGGTGGAGCGAGGGCGGAGCTGAGGCGGGTCCAATGGGCCGGCTGAATGAACGCTATTGGCTGAAAAAAGCCGCTTTATTCGAAATAATCAAACTAGCTACGGCTAACCAGCTAGGTTAAAACCCCACGACGATCTCTTTCCCAAACTCAGTGACTAGAATTAGCCGGGGTGACGCCCTTTAGACCGTCAGTGGCTAGTTGTCAATCAAAGTGGCGCCACTTAGATTGACAGCTATGAATTGTGCATAATGATGTATGTTGTATATTTTAAACGAACACCTTATAAATAAATTTGCGCCCCCCCAGAGTTGTCATGGAGTAGAAAAACAGCTTATGAGACTAGAGCCATGTTTTGAACCAGGCTGTAAATATGTTTTTTTTTCGTAAAATCGGACATTTTAACATGGGGCTCAAATGTAATTGACTCCCTTCTGCAGCCTGCTCTAGTGGTTATTCGAGGAACTGCAGCTTTTTTGCACTTCCGCATTGGCTTCATTTTTCAGCGCCGGAGGTTGCCGCTTGGTCTGCACATGGGGATTCTCAAGCAAGATCAGGAGTTAGAAGTAGCATCTTTCCAAGCTGATTAGTGGATGTTTATTTGCAAGAGACATTGAAGACAATGTTATGTAAATGACACTGAACTGAAAAATATGTGTGTCATGTCTGTGTGTTAAACCTCCTGCTCTCTGCAATTTTTTTTTTGATGAGCTCAAGGAATGAGGTGAAACAATGCAATTAAAATGGCAGCGGGTGAAGAGAAGTGACCTTTTATTTGCTGATGATGTACATGTTTATCTAGACAGCCCAACGTAATTCCTACCGGTGCTGATGTCCTATGAAAGTTACTCCAGTTCCAAATTAAATGTCCAAAAGATACAGGTTCTTCTTCTCAGCTGCAGTTCTCTGTGTCAAAACTACCATTTATTAAACTGAGAGACTGCAGGAAGTCACTGGTCCCAGCCAAGAAATAGTCTCATAATCATCTGTAAAAGAGCAGCAGCCTGTATCTTCATACTTACAATACAGACATGACAGCTGTGTCGGTCTGTCCATGTCACCAACTTTCTATTATTGTAGTAGACTTAAGTATGAATGTAGGAATAGAATGTCTAATAACTCTGTATTCATCACATTTTCAAAAGTCCTTTGCCTCGCTTTTCTTTCTCTTTTCAGTTACAACAAATAGAAGAAGCACAGCTGCTGCAAAGAGAGGCCAACCTCGCTGCTCTGGCTGCCATTGGGCCTCGCAAGAAGAGACCTGTAGAGCAGACTGAAAGCCAGGTTGGTCTATGAGGTGGCTCTCTTCTGTGTTGAAAACAAACCAGAAAAGTACCTGTTTGCAATAATGAATACAATGAAACTCAACACTTCTGGCTGATATTTGGTAGCCATTTGAACCTTGCTGGAAGGCTTTTAATATAAAACTGAAATGTATGTGAAGTTTCTTTTTTATACATACATACACACACACATATATATATACACATATATATATGTATATATACACATATATATATGTATATATATATATATATATATACATATGTGTGTATATATATATATATATATATATATATATATATAGGTCATATATGAGCTCAAAGAATGAAAAAAACTGAATGAACAAAAGGCAAAGTAGACCACAAGAGTTCAGAATTAGCAAAAACTGTATTTCTATTAAACATTGAAAGTGGAGTAACGAATATGACATGATTGTTTTACTGATGGAATTAGTGCTGTGGAAATGTACATCATACTGAATAGACTTACTTTTACTGAAAGAAAGCAGGTAAATGTAGAGGAAGAGTTTCCATTGTCAGCAAATTAAAACTGGAGCAAATCAGAAAACAGGAGACTTCTAACTAAAAGATATAGAACAGATGAATAAATAAGAATAAAGGACTGTCTCTGATATAAGCTTTTTCCAGACAAACACAACTGAAGTAATGGAAACTGACCACTATTTGAGCATTAACAGCATTTATTCTATTTATTTACTCAGAATTGATCCTCTTAAAGGAAGAAAAATGCCTCAATTTTTTGGGAGTTTCAATGAGACTCTCATTCCTTCAAACATTTAAATAGTGCTAGACCAGGGGTCGGCAACCCGCGGCTCCGGAGCCGCATGCGGCTCTTTCATCCTTATACTGCGGCTCTGAGTGGCTTGGGAAAATAAATTACTAAAAAAAAAAACTAAGTATTTAATTGAAGTGTATTTTATTTGTGTTAGTTCTTTAATATTTTAGTCCTAGATTGGAAGATTATTGTGATCTTGACATATTAGAATAAATATATTTTATTGTTTTTCGTCGCTCAAAATAAACGTCATACTCGCGAAAGCCGGTATAACCTTCCAAGACCGGACAAACTCGTGTTTGAAACATGGAATGCCATCCCCGACACCTACATGAACATGAAGACATATGCCTTTGGAGTCCTGTCGATCTTCGGATCCACAAATGTATGTGAGCAGCTATTCTCCACCATGAACTACATTAAAAACAAACTCCGCTCACGCCTCACAGATGACAGCTTACAGTCCTGCGTAAAGATGAGAGTGACGTACAGCCCCGATTTGCAGACGCTGTGCGCAGAGGTTCAGGAGCAGAAGTCCCATTAACCAGGTTAAATAAATATTTATGCAGATATTTTGCAAATATTTATTTTTCATTGTTTAGTGACACAGTGCTTTCTTCCCCAATTTATTTTTTAAATTCAGGTGAAGGCTCCGCTACATGCTCTGAAAGGCGATATAAGGATGACGGCTCAAGGCATTTTTTTGCTTTTGTTTGCTACATGGATAATTTAAGTTCAGCTTTTTAATTTATTTGAAAGAGACTTTCAGATATTGTATTATTTTTTCAAGAATTCAAAATGTTCAAAATGTGTTCATTACATAGATAAAATTTAATTTTCTCTGTAGCACTTCGTGGATTTCATAAACAACACACTTTAGTTGTTTATACAAAGTGAAAAGGTAAGAAAAAGCAATATATACAGTGTTATCTTCATTTTAGATAAGATGATAGCCCATCTTCAAAAGGGTAGTCAAAGCACTAATAGGTGTACAGCTGGGGTGAACCCCGAAGCATGAAAGGGAAGTTGTTGTTTTTTTAAAATATTTTTTCTTTCTATTTAATAAATGCGTTCATAAATAAATTCATTGTAGATGTCAAAAAGTATTTGCGGCTCCCAGTGTTTTCTTTTCCGTGGAAACCGGATCAAATGGCTCTTTCGGTGTTAAAGGTTGCCGACCCCTGTGCTAGACTATTACATCCCCATGTCAAACTGTCCTGGTGTTTCTTTTATTGTGAGACTAATGTAGCTTGCTAAGTGAAATGAAACATAAATGCAGCAACGATTGCACCAACGATAGAAAATGAAATAAAGCCCCAGGTATTATATATACCACAGATTGATAGAATGACTTGTTGTAAAGGCCAGTCTCTAGCTAACACAGACACAGCAAGCCTACAGCTCAACACAGTTAGCATGTGTGAGACTGTTAGTTTAGCTCATTGAGTCTTTAATTCTCTGTGTGTTTAAGTTGCGGCCCTGCAGGCTGTAGGTTTAAAGATGAGGACACTGTTAACTGCACACATTTCCCACTGCCTTTGAACTCCGTTACCCAGTGGAGCCGGCTCCTGCCTCCTCTCTCTCACTTTCCTCTCACAGCCACGGGGCTTCCTTTACCTCTTCACAGGCAGCTGGCAGAGCACACACTGATGACAGGAACTATGGAGGAGTGATGGCAACAGCAGTTGGAGTGGAAGCTCTTTTGAACATGCATCTCTGTACAGCTCATCTGTTCCACTGTTTAGCATGTCTCACTGCATGTGCACAGACAGGAGCTCCGCTAGAGAGTCACTGGGCCACTCAAACACAAGCACTTTTATCTAGGTATAAGCATTGAAATTACACAAGAACCAGGATAATTGTAGTTTATTACATTTCTTTTTAATTTATATATTTCATTGTTTTCATTGTTCAAGGATTTTCTATGTTAAAAAAAGAAAAAGAAACACAAACAATATTGCTAAAATCTGCAGGAGCGGTTTACCCAGTTGTCATGGAGATTGCTAACTTGTCATCACATGACTTAAGTGTAGAACCTGAGTCACATGATTGCTGGTGGTTGTATATGGGTGAAGCTGTCTCTGGTGTCAGATGTGTGTGTCAGTGACCTTTGACCTCCACAGTGCTGTGAGTGGTGTTGCTCTGGTGTTCACAGACCGATCATGTTGTCTCTTTCTGTCATTCATTCAGTCTCCTATCGAGGGTCTTTGCTGTTTTACTGATCCAGTGTTCCCCGCAGCTGTCATATATGATGTCATGATGATGTCATAAACCACTGCAGTCTTCCTCTCAGGGGAGGGCCTGTTGTTTCTGTTTTAGAATTGTGACTGGAAGACTCACTGGGATGCATGTGGTTGTCCCTATTGAGTCAGCAGTGTTTGTTCTGGTTTCATGTTGAGGTGAGAATCTAGTCATCCCTCCCTTGTAGCCTTTGTCCCCAGGTGTGCCCCCCCCATCCCCCCATTGCTGCACATTTCTCTCTGTCCTCCTCCTCTATGTCGGAGACTCCACTCCTCTAATCTGTTATGTTGCAAGAGTTCAAATTAACTTTACGTATTTACATGTCATGATGAAAACCTCTGTGTGTATGTGTGTGTGTCAGGTGACTCTGCTGCCCAGACATGGTGTTCAGAGAGTTACTCGGGTCATGATGAGGGACCTGCTGGTGTGTATGGAGCAGGACCACTCCCTCTGCCACTCTCTCGCTCTCTACAAAGCAATGCTGTAACTATCTTAAGTGAGTCCTCTTACTACCCATGCTGTTAATGGCTGAATAAGTTTAATAATAGTCTGTACCTTGTGTTTACAAGAGCCCAAGTTTTGGATTTTTTTTCCCCAAAACATTTTTGTTCTTTGTATAAAATCTATAAGATATCTTTGTTTATTGTATACTATTTATTTAGTGTTTGTTTTTGCTGGTTCAGTGAAGGTAATGAGCTGGTCTCTAAAAGCCCATAAAATACTGTTTACTGAAAAGTGTTGAAAAAGTGCAGCAAGTGTAGTTCAGTTCTCTGTTGGATGTTAAGTTCTTCATCATTCTGTTTGTTTGCTGTTTGGTCATTAAAAAGATCCTGGCATTTACTCTGTCTCTGGTTGTTTTTAGTCATGAAAGCAGTTTGGCTTTGGGAATGGTAATTAGATGCTAATTAGACTTATGTATTTGGTGTGGGGGGGGTCACTACTCACTACTCACTGACTGGGAAGGGACAGCAAAAAACCCCAACAAGAGCAATTCAGATGGGAATTATAATAATAGGTCAGATTTTCTATATAAATACACAGTTTCCCTGTGAATAAACACTATTTTCTGAGCACAGTCATAGTAGTTCTATTGTCTTTCTTTATTCTCTCCTGTCGGCTCTGGTGGTTATATACTTATTCACTGTGCTTGTCCAAACATTTACAGTGTAAATGTGGGGTTCAAGGCTATAAAACACATATCTACCACATAGTTTAGCAGGCATGTTGAGTCCAAAGTTTTTAACCTGTCTATGTCAAACTTACTTTATCGTTTTCGTTTGTATATTTGACAGATTGATTATTATAGCCATGACAGCATATTATAGGATATGATTAACACTGGTATTACTAATGAACAAATGCAGATGTTTTAGTGATTGACAAGTGGTTTAGCTGCTGTTCAACTCTGACACTGCAGTTTGCTCCAAGCTGGTACACATTGTGAACCCCTGCAAGTTCTGGTTTAACTGAACCTGTTCTACACTTTTTGTTCTGGCTATATTCAGTGGAAAAACACTGAATTAGTTGATTTTGCCATCTCTGCTCCTCTAGGCTCCTCTCCCTTCTCCTGAGCCGTAACCCATCATTTTAATTTGCTCCCACCTCCTAAATTCACTCTACATTCCTTGTGTTTGTAAAGGATAAACACACTTCTTCCCTTGCTTCTCTGATAGATCTTATGTCCACTTATCATATACGTTTCATCTCCTCCAGACTTGACTATTGCAGTGCACTGTATTCTGGTATCAGCAGGACTGCGGTTAGTACAAAACACTGCTGCCAGGTTTTTAACACACACCAAGAGAACCACATTACACCAATCCTGGCTGCCCTTCACTGGTTTCCTGTGAGTTGTAGAATTGATTTTAAGATTTAACTTCTTGTTTTCAAAGCCTTGAACAGTCTGGCTTCTGTCTATGTCTGCGATATGTTAACTCTTTATCCAGATCGCTGCCTGAGATAAGTCTCTTCTTAAAACTCCCTTTTATCGTAGGGTCTTTCTTCGCTGATGATTCTGTGGTTTTTATTTTTAATCAATCTGTTTACATTTTATGATCTGTATTTTATTTGCCTATATATAATGTTTTTAATGTGATGTGTAGTACTTTATAAAATGACATGCAAATAAAGTCATTACTGTTAGCATTATTGTTAATAAAAAGCATGAAGACTAATGGAGAACAGCCTGTATCCTTGGTTCTGAGGCATTTCTGTTTTTTAGTGGGATCCTCTAAAAAATTTTTCTTCTTGAATTTGAAGAAATGTTTGTTGTTTTCCTGCATGAATCAGTCCTTCATTCATATTTTCAAAAGAACAGCTGGACATTTTTGGAAATGTCCTGATGGTTCATGCAGAGACTTAGATGTTCAGGTCGATATCGCTCGTGTCTGTGGTAAATATGAAGCTCTAGTCAGCTAGCGTAGCTTGGTGCAAAGGCTGGAAATATGGGAAACTGCTATCTCTGTCTAAAGTTTAAAAAAGCTCATCTAGATTTTACTAATTAACATGTTACAGCCATTTGTTAAATCCTTACAGAAAGCTTCATATTTAGTGCACAGACACGGGGTTGATATCGATCTTCTCCTCTTTACTCTTGTAAACAAAGCAAATGAGCATATTTCACAACATGAGGAAACACTGCGGATTTGCCTCAGAGAAGGAAAACTCATGAGAGATGTGACGCCATGTTTAGCCTTTGAAAATCCTTATTTATGAGTTATTGTTTATTCATCATGAAATTATCTTACAATAATTATCCAAAACAAAGAAAATGTGATATACAAATAAACAATGCTGGCTTGGCTTGCTGCTCCATGCTTCTTTATGTTAACCCCCCAACTCATCCTATAAAACACATTTGGAAAAGTCATCAGTTTGCATGGATCTTCTGCCTCTATTTTCCCAAACAGAATGAAGACAGACATTGTGCATCTATAATAAATATATTGCATGCCAAAACAAACATTAAGGCTGACATAAATAAGAGTT
>JBBMOC010000173.1:96457-121863 GCA_037975185.1 Centropyge bicolor | reverse complement strand
TAGCCACTGACGGTCTAAAGGGCGTCACCCCGGCTAATTCTAGTCACTGAGTTTGGGAAAGAGATCGTCGTGGGGTTAGCCGGCTAGCAACGATATTTAGCATTTAACCTAGCTGGTTAGCCGTAGCTAGTTTGATTATTTCGAATAAAGCGGCTTTTTTCAGCCAATAGCGTTCATTCAGCCGGCCCATAGGACCCGCCTCAGCTCCGCCCTCGCTCCACCTCTTTGTCCATATTTGGAGTAACCGGAGGTAGGCTACCAAGATGGCTACGCACTACGATTTGCTTCATTTTTGCTCTTCAGAAACCTATGGGTGACGTCACGGACACTACGTCCATATTTTATACAGTCTATGGTAGGGACATGTCCCTGTCCTGCTTTTCAGTCAGTTTAATTGATCAAATCATGTAGACTAGTAACTTTGTTCTGTTGTAGTTATGCGACAGTGACTCTATGTTATTTTGTGTGTGTGTGTGTGTGTGTGTGTGTGTGTGTGTGTGTGTGTTAGGTGTACTGGGTAGGTCCATCTCTGGGTGGGGCTCTGGCTGCAGCCCTGTATGAGTACCTGTTCTGTCCAGACCCAGAGCTGAAGAAACGTTACTCCGAGGCCTTCATTAAGACGCCCTTCACTGCTACTAAACACCGGCAGGGCTCAGTCACCGCCCAGGAGCCTTTCTTCACTGTCATGGATGTAGAGAGAGCTGAGAGGAAGGAAAGAGAGATGGAGGTATCGGAGGAGGTGTTGTCCTCTGTATGACTAGAGAGGACACACAGCACTGAAGTGGAGACTGCTGGTGGACAGTCCGCTCTGAAGGAGACTGACCTCCTATAGACAAACACTCACAAATTACAGAAGGATGAAGGAAAAGAAATGAAACTTCTTGAATATGTAAACAGACTAAGGGGAATATTCACTAAGATGGGGCCTTTGTTTTGGTACCAAACACTCAGATTGCTTGGTTTTTGCCTGTAAAATGTCCGAAAAAGAAATTTGCTAAAAACTGTGTGTTTGCACTTAAGCAATTTATTCCATGTGTATTCCTGTTTAGAGAATGAAATGAAATGTACAGAAAATGTACAAATCGTTGCTGCACATTTATGACTGACCATGTGGCCTGTCCTGCAGTGGGACATTATCACTGAAACTTAATGTGCGGGAAAAGCAGATGTAAAATCTGCATAGACGCAAACAGAGGACAAGAGACTATAGAGAGGAGGAGTAGTGACAGAGAGACAGCAATGACAGCATCCCTGTCCTTAGTAACAGATCAGACAGTGATAATACTTTAGTGACAACAGTGAAGAATATATGGGCAAATTAAATAATAAAGCTACTTTATACAGAGAGAGCTAAATAAGTTTGGAGCTCCCCGTTTAGCAGCAACACAAACGAGGAGCAATGTAACAGCCTGTTTATTCTACATATTGCCTTTGTAGCTTCGATGACCTCCTGCTTGTAGCATGTACTTCACTGACTTTGCTCATTAAACACAACAGTGAGTTTTCAGAGCTCCAGGGCACCACTGATCTTTTTGTTGTACTGAAAACATTAGGGTGTTTCATAGTAAGTCCTTGCATATGACCACTGTTGTGGTCAACTTTATGTTCTCTTTGTCCAGTGTTCTAAGTTAAGCAACAAAAAACACTTTTTCCGGAGCTGCATTGACTTTCAGACGTGTCCAGAAAATTTGACATATTAACCCAGAATCAAGTTTCACTCAGCAGCATTTTATCAGCAAATCACACTAACTGCAGCTGAGATATTTACATGCAGTATTATTTATACTGTGCTAAACTGAAATATCATGTGAAAACACCATTTGTTGATTTGTGGTAGACTTGTTACAAAATTGTGGTAGAGTTAATATCCCCCTAAATGTCATGTGATACTATAACGCTCAACACAGAACAGAGAAGAAGAAGATGAGATGTTATCATTTATAGACCTGTAAAGTTTACAGATGTTTAACATGGCAACTGAATCAATTAGTCTTTAATGTTTTGTTTGAGCTGTACATGTTCTCAGCTGTGCTTTAAGCCCACTGCTAATATTTAGCATGTAGCTTTTAAGGACGTAGTGTTTGGTGTGTTAGCAGCACAGTAGCAATGAGGCTGACTGAATTAAGGCTTCAGTTTCTATTGTTTCATGAATTCAAATGTCAACTAGAAATTTTTAACTAGTTGCTGTTGAAATATTTCTCTCGTGACCAACCTGACAGTTTTAATTATACCGGCAGAAGAACAACAACATCAGCCTTTTCAGCAAATGCTCCAAATTGTCATCAGTTTATGTTTAAGTGACAGCGCCCTCTAGAGGTAGAATAGGAGAAAAGGAGGAAGTCAGGTGACATTATTTTTGAGCAATAAAGTGCACGTGGGGAGGTAGAGAGAGACCTTAATCACTGTGTAATTTATTGACTATTATTATATGATTATTGTCAGACCATAAAACCGATTTGTTTTTCAATAACGATTTGCAGCCGTTTTAAAGGTAATGGACATCCACCTGCTGATGGGGGCAGCACATCAGAAACGTGACATCCTCGAGGGCACGGACGTTTGGAGGACTTGGACAATGTGTTTTACAGATGGACTGACTTTCTTATAGCCATGTCTCTAATGTGGATAAAAGCTTTTACTGCTGCCCCCCTGTCAACAAGGAAGTTTGAGAATCATCACAGACTATGTTATGTTATAGACGATGTTTACTGCAAGACTGTGGTGTGACTGTGGATTTATTCTAAATGTGAAATCAGAATTTTAAATAACTTCATAACAAAATCATTTGGTTTGAGGGAGGTAAATTTGCACAAGCAGCGGATGAAGTTTCATCTGAATTTTAATTGCAGGACCAGATCAACCCAGTCGAGGGCCACAGGGCAAAAAGTCTTTGTGCATTTCTTATGTTTTAGTAATTAGTACATTTATTTAATAAGATGCTCAGTGCAAGCACAATCAACACTGAAATAGCAAAGACCTGAAAGTGGATTTTAACACAGGACCCCTCTATAAGACTAATAAGGTTACCATCATATCAGTTATTAGTAGTATTAGTAGTATTATGAAAGTAATTTGCAGTTATTAAATTACTACAAACTAATTGCCAAAAAGTGAACATGGCATTGCCCAGCTGGTAATGCAGTCTTGGTGTTGGTTGTGTTGGGAGAGAATGGAGAACTGAAGCATTCCTGATGTGGGTTAAGACGACTCAAGCTGGATAGATATGACAGAAAACTCACAGCACAGATATTACCTGTACATATTATAATGAAATATCTAAAATTACTTTGAAAAAGAAGACAAAGAAGATGTTTAACTGTGGCTATTGTATGCTGATAAAAGCTGATTTAAAGTGGAAATACATGCATTTCGCCATAAGAAATAAATGTGGGATGACAACATTAGAATGACATGCTTATCTAATGGATGTTTTTTGAATACAATGTGCAATATATACCCATATTTTCAACATAAAAATGTATCTCACATATGTGTTTCTAATGTTTTCATATCCTGTAAGAATTACAATTACAAAATGCTGTGTGTATAGGTTATGTAAGTATGTACAATATGAACTGCAACAGTACTTTGCAGGGATAATGAAGCTTCATATTCATTAGGGTTGTTTTTAAAAGTGTATCACTTAAAATCATATTGGACATATATAAAACAGCCATATTTAGAAATAGATGGTGTGGTTAGTGGTGTACAAGTAAATATATGTGACTACATGATCATATAGCATTATTGTCTTGATGCAAGGCTAATCATACTGTCACATGCTGTTGGACAAATGGATGGATTATAAGTTAACCAACTGATTTTTAACTGTCTTTTGCTGGTTTGAATTTGAGATGCAGGTTTTCTTTAATTTAATAAAGATGATGTAAAAGGTTACAGTAAATAATAAACTCTGAAAGAAGGACTTGACGGTTTGTCTTTTAAATCTTCTATAAATATCAAGCACAAACTACACTGAAAGAATTCATGAATGAATGTTCCTATTAGTTATCACTGAGCAAATACTGAATGAATAATAACCTTTACTATGCACTCCGAGACGCAAATACCACTCTTGAAATGAACTCTAGACCAGTGATTCCCAACCTATAGGCCGCGGCCCCCTGGTGGGCCGCGAAGGTATTGCAAGTGGGCCGCCAATCATTTCCAAAATATTTTGACTTTTGTATGGGGGTGGGAAGAGTGTAATTATATAAAAATAAACAGAATAATGTCCTTAATGTTAAAAATCAGTTACATTTAAAATGATAATATAGATGTTCAAAAATTATTTTTATTATTAGTTTGTTTTGTTTTTAGAAATGGGAGATAGGAACTTGTTGTTTTGGGCCGGAGCAAAGCAGAATTTACATCATCTTTATATCTGATTTGTGTTTACTTGTAAGCCTTTCATTTAATGAGCTTCTTTTGTTGCTGGGATTTTGTTTGAATCTGATACTTGATGTCAAATTGTTATTTATGTTGTTGAAGGATAGTGTTATTTATTAATCATTTGTTAATTAGCTTGTTACATACAGCCCCTTTGTTGTCATTTCTGATATTTGTGTGGTGCTGAAGCACAGCTCCTTGAATGACGGGTTTGTGTATGTGTGGTGTTGGAACATGTTACAGATGATGTGTTTGTGACTGTGGAGCTTCCATCTGGTTTCTATTGTATTCAGTTCAGTCCTTTATGTTTCATCTTCAATAAAAAAGCGCTCTGGGAACACATAGTTTTGCCTCCATATTTATGGAACCAAAGGTGGGACATGAAAATTTTTGAGATTTAAAAGTGGGCCCTGAGTTGGAAAAGGTTGGGAACCACTGGTCTAGACCTTTAATCTGCTGCCTGTAAATGAAGTAATGAGGGAATAACACACACCTGTGTTGTAATTCATACAACGTTCACCTGATGTGGATGCAAATACCCTCACATTAAAGCTGAAAGTCTGCACTTAAAGCACAGCTTTATTGTTTCATTTCAAATCCATTTTGGTGGTTAACAGAGCCGAAATACTGAAAATGTGTTGGTGTCCAAATATTAATGGATCTGACTGTATATGTATATGTAATATTGCATATCATATAGCATGTAATATTGGGGGCGCTGTTTGACTGACCGTTAATGTTAGTAACACCTGTGCCTGTCCTTCAATGTTAAGGCCAAATGTCTGCTGGGCAAAAGTCTCTAGTTGTTATTGGGCTTGTTTGGGATACATTTTGCCCTTTGCTCAATCACCAGTAATAGTTGTCTAAATGATGTTCACTGCAATAGAGTATTAAGATATTGTATATCTGTGATCATAGAAGTTTGATGCATAGATCTTGGCCACCTCAAAGAGTTTCATAAAGTTTCATATTCAAACATCTGATCCAATTAGTTCTAAGACCGAGGGAAGTGTTTTCAGCATGCATGAGGTTTTGTAAGTCAGTGAACAGTAACTGCAGCACTGGGATCTGAACACTGCTGCTGACATGCTCTGGTAAAGTCACACTTGTTGATGTCAGCATGGCATAGCAGCAAGTTGTTATCAAGCTGGACAGAAATGTCAGACCTTGCATTGATTCGGATGGGCCGTTGTCTCTGGTTAAAAATAATGCTTTTTTAAATTCGGACATTTAATTTAATTCAGCTGATCATGAACTGAAATACATGAATGGAAGTCTGATTCATCCTTGGTCTGAGACTCACAGCTGCATGTGCTTCCATCAACCAGCAGATGTCACTAACAGCCTACATGAACATTGAACATGCTCTCCATGGTGGAAGAAAGCCAGCATCTCTCCCTGCTTCAGTGTGTGTGTGTGTGTGTGTGTGTGTGTGTGTGTGTGTGTGTGTGTGNTGTGTGTGTGTGTGTGTGTGTGTGTGTGTGTGTGTGTGTGTGTGTGTGTGTGTGTGTCTTGACTGTGAATGCAGGACTCCACCATCAAGGGCCAATTATTAAAATTCAAATCCTAATTGCTCCATTTGAATTAATTGGAGATGATGAATGCTCAGAACCTTGAATGTCTCTTTTTCTTTTTTTGTTAGTTACACAACGAAACAGTGTGTGACATGACATGACACCTTCGCTGTTGCTAACATGTCTCAGTCTCATTGCATTGAAGGCATCTGTTTATCAATTTACAACATTGTCTTCAAGAAAATGTGTTCTGTAGGAAACATTGAAACATAGGAAACAAAAATGAAAAAATGTTGACACCGAATGTATCAGTAAAATGTTCATTGACAACATATTTAATGTTTCCAATCCTACAGTATCCACTCCTAGTAACTACAGCATTATCAAAGTGTTTGTTTAGGCACTCACAGCAGTGAAAACCAGGAAGCTGAAGAAATGAATGGAGAACCATAATTCAATTCAATTCAAGAAGATTCAACAGAAGAGCCAAAGAACAGGTCGAGACCATACGCTTTATAATGTATACAATGAATTCAACTACATGTGTGCAGGTCACTGAATGGTGATGAACATTATGTGAATCATAACCACCAGATTTCAACCCAGTTGAACACTTCTGGTAACTCCTTTGTCATCCATCTCTATCAGCGCAGTAACACCCACCGGCTGAAACACAAACAGTCTGAAATAACTAATGTGGTCAGAACTTGAGCCACTAGATCCAATTAAAATGAAAAAATCTCAAGGAACTCTAAATTATTTTTGTATCATTCAAAAACTGAAGAGGCCTGAAAAACCATGCTGTTCCCTTTGTGACACCACTGCTACACACATTCTGCAAAAAAACTGGTCCCCATCAGTGTTTTATTATTATATACAATGTTTTTAGATTAAGATTACTGCTGCTGTCCTCCTGTGCCTTTGATTGATTCATTTCTCTGCTGCCATGTTATTACCTCATTCATTTTGCAGCAGCTTATTGCCACACTATCCCGACACTGTACTTCTGCTCTATCATGTTTGTACATGTTTTTATTGTATTTTATTTGTATCTAATTTTATTGTATTTCAGTTGATTAGCTGATGTTTGCAGTGGGATTTTGTTTGCCTGTTTATCATAGTGTTTTACGTTTCAATTGTTGTCACCTGTGATCAGTGTTCACCCACATTGTTTTCTAGATACACGTGCATGCTTCTCAGTTCTGAGACTTGTTGCAGGCTGACACAGTTCATATAATGTGATGTTCGTTAGTCTGTTTGTGTCTGGTGAAGGTCAGTCACACAGTGTGGGGATTTTACCGTGATGTCTCCTGTTTGATCAGGTACCTGTTGTACACTTCCTTACTCATGTGTTAGCATGTGGGGGGACTTGCTTTTTGTCCCCAAAGTGGAGATGAGTCCTCATAATGTGATGTTATGTGAACAGTATGAGTCCCCACAATGTTAGTTATACAACTCCATACTCCATCCCACTCTCTCTGTCTCTCTCTCTCTCTCTCTCACACACACACACACACACACACACACACATACACATAAACACACACACACACACACACACACACATACACACACAAAACACACGCATACACACACACACACAATACACACGCATACACACACATACACACACACACACGCATACACACACACACACAGGCATACACACACACAACACACACGCATACACACACACACACACGCATACACACACACACACACACACACACACACACACACACACACACACACGCACACACAGTTCCACCCAGCTCCACTTCTCATGTGTTTTGTGTTTGGCTAAGCACAGATTTTGATGCGTTGCTTCAGGCCACCCAGTGGTTTGTCAGGTTATTAATAATGTATCATACATACATTTAAGACAAAGTGACAGCTTGCTCTCTGCTCAGATACACTAGATGCTTATAGATGCATATTTACGGAGCAAACTCCCGTCCTGACCTCAGCACGGAGAGAGTGGATGCAGTTTAATAAAAAATATTACTGCCTTTACTGAGTCAGTTTGCATTTCAGTGTGACTTTTAAATTAAATAGAGCCATCTCAGAAAAACAGGCCAATGTTGAAGCGAGTAAACAGGGACTACGCTACCACAGGCTACAAAGCTTTACACAACGTTTGAGGACGTTTATATGTTGTAATGTAACTCAATGGAAAAAAACCAGCTTTAAATCAACTATGAAGAAGGATATTGTGATTATCATGTTGAAACCAAAATCAAGGACATGCATTTATATTAAACAGCAGTATGACCCTGAATCATATGTTACACCATACAAAAGCCAAAGGTTAGTAGTTGCACTGACGAGAGCCTTCTAACAGCTGCTGAGATTAACAGGTTCAGCAAGATGAGTCCACAGCCCATAATGCAGAATACTAGAATCCTGAAACTGAAATCATTCATTTTATTATTCACGTCTCTCTCTCTCTCGCTCTCTCTCTCACTCTCTCTCTCTCTCTCTCTCTCACTCTCTCACCACACCAACAAAATCGCTCTCTGTTCAGGCAGCAACCTTCAGGCTGCATGTGTGAAGAATCCAAATAGTGTTTTTGTGTTGAAAATTAATACTAGTACTAGTACTAGTACTACTTAGTACTGCTGATTCTTTTTCTTCTAGTGAAAAAAAATGTCGTCACCTTCACTCGTTAGTTACCCTAATAGGTCTGCACCCCTGAATTAAATGTTACATAAGTGTATGGCGCATTGTTTATTTCCACTTCTAGTGCTATTCATACTACAAGAAGGGCTGCAAGGAAAACTTTCATTTTATTTTGTTTAAGATGGAGATAATTGAAATATAAAAGGTTGACAGCTAAGTCTCACTCACAGGTTGTGCAGCAGAGCGTTCAGTATCTTCACAAGCAGGTGTGGATAGAAATGAACTTATCAATGTGGACTAAAATAAGGATTTCTGGATTAAGTATTGCATTCACTCACTCTTGTCTCTAATTGTATGTAGGACACAAACCAGAACAGAAGAACAGCTGCCCTACTTGGTCCATATTTCTTTTCACAGAGAGAGAGAATTGTGATGTGTAGGAATATTTCCACATTGATAAGATACTGATGAAAGTGGAATCACTCTTAATCATTTTAAATGTGACTGAAGTGTCCATTTCTGTTTGAATTATAAAGTGATTTTTTAGAGTGTTCATGGTAATGCAGTGAGTTGATATCACACATCACATCACTTCTTCTACAACAAATTATGTGAAATAAGCTTTGGACAAAAATTGGCACTGTCAATCTGAACTCTTTCAGTCATTTTATTGTCTCCTGGTTTTTAAAGTTAAATTGATTTTTTTAGTTCTCAACAAATATGTTTGTATATGTTGAACTATGAAGTCAGTCCTTTGCCAGTTTTTAACACTGTTGCATATGTGACATTAGTTAGTGCTATACAAAATAGTTATTATATATATTTATTATATATATATACAGAAACCAAAATGTTAAACTGAAACCATATTAAATCTGGTTTGTTGTATAAATCAATCAAAAAAAATACTGGATCCAATGGCCACAATTAGGCCTTGACCAAGCTGTGTGGTGTCTTGTTGTGGGACGTCTGTGTTGTGTTCTGGTCGTTCTGGTGTTTGTAGAGCAGCTTGTTGGCTGGAGTTTGATTGTTTATCTGTGCTGCTACGTCAACTCTCTCCAGTGTCCAGGACACACAGAGGGGGAGACAATGGAGGCTCATTCAATCTGAGAGTTTTATAGTCTAACGCTGGCTGGGGTTGCACCCCGTTGGTGCTGTAGGGGAGCAGAAAGGACACAAAGCCAGGCACACGGGGCGAACAAAAATGTCACATTCTTTGGATTTTTCTTGAAAAACCAAAACCAACCTTTACATAGAAATCAGATCATCACAGGCTCCTATAGGCAAGAAAGTCCGGGAACATCTCATGTTTGAAATTACATTACAATATGTTTATACATTGGCAATACAAAACAATATTGCAATAAATAAATTGCTTCACATTGTTACATCTTCCACATTTAATTATTATATAAGTAAAGTTGCATTTTGTGACAAAGATAGAAGGGAACAGTTCTTATCCCCTCCAGACATGTTTTAAGACATGCTTTAGATAATAATCTGTTTTTCCATAAAAAGCTTGAAGCTTAAAATGACCTTGTTGAAATGATCCCCTAATTGAAACATCTAGAACCTATAAACATGCAAATATTATTTCAAAAATTAACCACTAGTCATAAGATATCTCCTACTTCACTGAAAAACCAGTTTCTAGGACAGGACCAGGATCTTGGCTAAAAGCATGCTTCAGCACTCACTGGCTAGAACTGATCATCACTTTCATCTAAGCTGACCTATTTGACAGTTGTAGCATTCAGTCACAGGTGAAGAGGAAGCTCTAATGTTACCACTAACTAAAGTAAAACTCGCATTGCAAGGAAGAACAAACTCCCTGTTTATCATTGTGAAAGTGTTTCAAACACGTTGGCTTGGAATAACTGCCAGTGCAGTTCATACTTCAGCTTTAACCTCATCCAACCTCCACCTACGCTCCATGCCTACAAACACACACTCTTCAGCATACCAACACCAAATGTCTTCTATCAGTACAATAAATTAATTATCCTCAGATACACATGGACCCACATGTACACATACATGCACACATGCATGTGTATATATAGTAGTAGAATAGCTTGCTCTAAATTAGCTCACAAGCGAACGTGTATACACACACACACACACACGCTGTCATCGCCTCCGAGGTTCCTGCAGATCCTCGTCTGTTCCAGCTATTACACCTTGGTGTTAATTTCTTCAGGTTTTTGACAAGCCTCCAAGCTAAAGCTTGTTCTTTGTGTAAGTGCTTTTTTCTGAACTTCTCCCTATCTCTGCAGATTAGTCAGGGAGCAAATTACCTGCCTGCACCAAAAAAGCGCAGTCCTACACATTTTGCTGTGCTTGGTGTACAGATCTCCTTTTGAAGACAGGCTATGTTATTTCCCCTCGCCCCGCAGCCATCCTGGCATGCAAATCATCATAAAATTAAATTTAAAAAACTGCACATGTACTCCGGCTGCTCTTATCAGCGTCTGCACAAACTGCATACAAATGAGGCCAGGATCACACACCACAGCAAAGGTCTCCACGTAAAAGGCTGGCTAATTGCTAATTGGGTCGCGAGGTCTGAAGCATGCTCGGCTAACGAGAATTAAAATGTTGGGGCGTCTCATGCCTGTGAAGTGTCTCCGGCTTCCCGGTGACATGGCCCAGAGCAGAAACATGCTGACAAACGCCACCGCCACCGCAGGACTCTGAGGGCTGCTCCTTGTTCAGCTCCGTCTACACAGCTGCTTCATAACATCACATAATAGCTAACACGTGTCAAACGGTTTTTGCTTTTCAGTGACACGCAGTCATTCTGCTGAAATGTGTTCAGCAGATGAGACTCAGGCTGCGGCCTCCATGTTCAGGTGCACGAGGACTCATTTTCATGGTATGATATTCACAACCAGCAGATATCTCCTCATTGAAATAAATTAGTTAAAAATCTCTTTTATAAGAGTAATTTAGTTTGTGTTTTAACACGTCGATAGAGTATGAGACAATGGGCACCAGGGCACAGATATTTAAAGCATCCCTACCTCCTCAACCTGGGTTCATTTTAGAACTTTTTCATGGTATTTTGCAGTTTCAACTAAAGGTCAAACTCAAAGTAAGTTTTGCTTTTGTTAAGAAATTAGCATAAATTTGCATGCTGTGTGATTTGACTTGTGTACCCTACTTATTAAAATGGTACTACTATTACTACTCAATATAGTCCACTAAAACAAGGAAATGTACATTTCCTGTATGTTCATGCCATGAGAGCCCCCCCTCCCTTGTCAAGCTCTAAAAAGATCACTTCAATTCCACCAGTCACACACAGTCAGTTAACAAGCTGAGAGGCGATGTCAGCCGTTGATGAATTCTTTATTTCAGCTCTCCCCACATTGCTCCATGACTGTGGGAGTTGCTTGATTTACTGATTCAATAATGAGGTAATGTATGAAGTGCTGAGGTTACAGGACTCCCATTTGATGTGAGTTGGATTCTGGAAAGCCTTGTCATTAAATCTGACCACAACTGGACCCATAACTATGTCTTCAGTGTTAAATAAATCATAATGAAATGAGTAATCACTTTAATTTGTAGGAGTTTGATGTTTCTATGTCATAATAGAACGTTTAGTTTAAAAATGCCCTTTAAAAAAAATCTCTTCATTTCATAGTGGCATTTTCCATAATATGTTTATTTAATTATTTCATAATCTCACTTTTCATGACAGTAGTGTTTTCAGCCAATCACATGGCCCAAGCCTCTTGGCAGAGATTCAGACTGAAAACAGTGCAGGGGCTGTGTTACTGGGTGTGTGTTGTTTAAGGCACCAGTGAGACAATAAAATCTGATCCAGGAAGTTCAATTGAAGAATGAAATTAATGAGTTTCAAGACATATCAGAGGTCAAAATGGTTGTAACCATGAAAGTTATCATGGTTGCAACCTGTCTGTTTCTATTTGCATCAATCACAAGGTAAACAGTGAAAATGCAGTTTATGTTATAAAGCAATGTATTTGACGAGATGCTTTCGAACAAAAGATGGCGCATGAAAAGCTGCACCAATGGTATGAAAAGGTATACACTTCCTGTCTTCTACGTGGGCACAGCAGGAAGTGAAACATTTGATACAGCACAACTTTCATGTTTGCACCTTGTTTTATCTATTGTTTTGCTCACTCTCGTTGTCTTTTCTCCTCCCATTGGAGCAGATAGACTCCAGACCTGCCGGAAGTCTCCTATTGGGATAGGGCAGTGGCAAAACCCATGTGACTCAGATGTGAGTGAAATGAAATGAGGAAGTGCGCTCACTCCTTTGGAATCACCTGAAAATAAACTTCAGCAAATGCCCACAAATGACATCTGCTCATCTTCAAGCGATAAAAGCCCATTAACAGCAAAGGAGGAAGTCAGGGGACAGTATTATACAGCAACACATAGAGAGGATGTCAGACTTTAACACAGGAGAAAAAATCCACAAACATAAACATCTGACAAAGAGCAGATCCAACTGATGACAAGAACAAACAATCTGGCAAAGGCAAAATGAAATGTACTGGCTAATATGGAGTCCTGATGGCTGATTGGCTGCAGCTGGAAACACAGGTGATTAGATGAGGTGGGAGTGGCTGGTAGGTGAGGCGAGGCAGAGGTGGGCTGAGCACAAAAGTACAGAGACCTGAGGTGAGAAGCTATGGCAGGTGAATAGTGTCAGACAGAATTTAGACAAGACAAGACTACGACAAGGCAAGACTAGGGCCTGACAAAGCTAGGACAAGACTTACAGAACTAAACATAGACTGAAACTAAGATAGAACCGAGATCAAGGCCGAACAGGAACGAAGATAGAACTATGACACAGAACACAGACGGGGAACAAAGACACAGATCTAAGACAAAAACCTAAGACACCAAATGAAGACAGAACATGGCAGGACAAATAAGAGACATGAACAGGACTCAGACATGACCACAGACAGAGACTGGACACAGACATGGCAGGGAATGACTCAGGCAAAACCAAAACGTGACAGGCAGAATGTGACAACAAAACTAAGGCTGACCAAAAGCTAATGCAAAAACAGAGGCCTGGCCGGCAGAGCTGTGACAGTCATTCCATTTTTCATAACCAACTAGTTACTATTGTAACCATGATGATGAAGGTCCTTAGCACAGTAATCGTTTTAACACAAACCAGGATTTTTTTGCTAAAAATAACCAACTTCTATTTGGGTCTAAATCTGACCAAACCTTTAAAATTACTATGTTGTTGATAGTAGCGTCAGATCAGAAATCAGCGTATGTGTGTAAGTGTGTTTATGTGTTTTTGAAGGCATGTGTAACTGGCGCCAGGTCTAGGGGTATCTGGGCCGGCAACATGTGATACACAAGCACTGAAAGTACTGTGGATCAGTGGTGCGCTGGCTGTGGATCAATGAATAGACAAGTGAAGTTAATATCTTGCTCAAGCCAGCGCCATTTTATTTCTCAGAATGACAAAAAATATTCTCTTTTATGTCAAAGATAATTAATTAGAACAATTAAATTAAAATAAAATTGGGTTTGTTAAATTACCGAAGCATAAATTAATGAGAACCAAAAATACCACATTTACTGTGAAACAACAACTATTTGGACATAACTGCATCACAACTCATCACTCAACATATACTGTTTGCAAAAGTGCATATCATGGCGGCCGCGGCTTAAAATAATACGAACAGCATAAACACTCTTCTCAGCAAAACAGTTCATATTTAATTCATATCTAACAACATTAACAAAACAATAACACATTTTAATAAACTGGAAATACATTTACCTATCTAAAACTATGAAGGCTACAGCATAACATGATAACCTTGTTTCACTGCACGACGCATGGGAACTAGCATGTAGCTTTCAGAAACACACACTAAACTAAACACCGAAGCACTACACTTCAGTCACACTCATCCTAAACACAGAAAAAGTAATTCATCAACCATTCACAGTTGTGTGAACAAAACTTGAAGAATTTTAAAAGTGTTTATTAACAATACCTGTGGATCAATGAATAGACAAGTGAAGTTAAAATCTTGCTCAAGCCAGCGCCATTTTATTTCTAACTTGCGCTAGTTAAGGCTTGAGAGAAGCTACTCTTAATCCACAGGAGCGCGCTAGCACCATCTACTGGTCTGGTGGAGTGAATCCACGGTGTGTTCAAGTCAGTCCGTTAGTACAGTTCTTTATATTGTTTTCTCAAAAAAATAAGGGGGTGCTTTGTTTCATAATAAATAAAAACATATAGCGTTTTTTTTCAACCTATTACACATGCATGGAACAACAATGTATCTTGTTTAATTTGGGGGACTTGCTCTTCTTTAATGTTTATGATTGTACTCATTTAATTCTATGTGGTAATTCTTGTGTAATTGTATTTATTGCCCACAAGGGAGATTTGTTTTCACAGTCTGTACCTGTTGTACACAGAAAAATACTCAATTTATTAATTAATGAAATGCTCAGTTCATTAAAGTTGCACATACACTCACATATATGTATGTGTGAGTGCATATATTCAAACAGTGTCATTCATTCAAACATTGTCAACAATGATGCAGATTGTTTAGGACTGATGTTGCAGCTCTTTTCCATTTTAAAGTCATTCGACAGGACAACAGCACCGATGTGAAGAGTGCATTGAGGGGATGTCAGAGTCATTGCCTATTACTGTATGAGTGCTATAAGTGTGTACATAGTAAAGACAGTCTTTGCTGGTATGGTTTACAAATCATGTGTTGATCAAACTGAGTTTATTGTCTTGAATTAGTCCAAGACAAATGAAACTGTTGACCTGTTCTACTGACCAGTGCCAGGTGTGTCTGATGTGGTAATGACCCATTCATTTGTTTTGCCCATGTTCAGCTACATGTGCTTATTAGTATGTTTGCTGTGTGAAGTCAGAAGCAGAGTGTTGATAGGCTGCAACAGATAAACTGTTATTTAGCAGTGCAAGTAATACAATGCCATCAGAGTTTTGAAGTATGTGGTGATGGTTTTTTTGCCTTTCTATGTAGCACAATAAAATAAAGATTATATGATGATCATCACCACTGTGACTACCAGCAGCAGCAGCAGCCATAACAGTTTAATATGAGATAATAAGTTGATGTAGTCCAAACAGCAATGAGAGCAGTACATGGGGTGCAGACTGTGTATCAAGGTCATGTTTGCCCAGGGGAGGAACCAGTGCTCTTAGCTGGGAGCAGACACAGAGCATGATGGGATACTATATTAAGAGGGTGCTAAAATAACTGCTAATGTAACTGCATATTAGAAAAGGGTGTCTTAGACAAAGGATCAATCTGTCTTTCTTCCAGAACTGGAGCCCAGATCAGGGAGCAAATGAAAGCATACGTGTGTCAGTCTACTGGACTGATTGTGAGGGATCTATTACCAATATATCTTTGTTGTTCTTAATACTGCTGCATGTATTTTGACTCTATTGTAATGCTCAGCAATGTACTGACACTGTCTATACTTCAATATGGGTAAACTATGACTGTCATTTGGGAGGCCGATCAACGTTACCAAAATAAAATTGGGCAATTGTAACTTACAACTATTGCAACTATGGTTTACATAAAGATACAGTAATGAGTGCTAAACAGCTATACCCGCAATTTAGTATTACACTTATGTTAAGTCAGGTGACTTGTGAGAGTCAAGCTCTGACATGATGTTTCAGGGTTCACTCTTGATCTTGGCAACAGCTGCTGACAAATCAGTCTCACCACATTGTCCGTTTAGTGGCTGTCCTGGAGCCTTCTATCATATCACATGGAGTTTGCAAAAATCCAATCTTCTGATGGAGATCGTGTGATAGGATTGAAATTTCCAGAATCTCTTTTATGTGTTTTTAAGTTGTTGTGTTGTGTGGTTATTTTAACTGACTACATGTGGTATGTACACTCACACAAACATACGCAAGCTCCACGTATCATGCATATTTAAGTGTATGCAAAGCAGACAGTATAACATTTACAGCATACACATCAAGACATAAAACAGCCCTGACCACATGTCAGAACTATTAAAACAAGTAAAATGAGGTGAAAGACAAGCTGTAACTAGATTTCTCATATTGATTGTGTGTGTGCATGCTTGATGACGTTTTAATTTTCTAAATGACTCCCTAAACTCAGTTTGCTTGTTCACGTGCTCAGTGGGTTAGTATCATCTCTTTTGGTTGGCATTCTTAACTATATATTCTACCCATCATCTGCATCACACTGATCTAAAAGTCAAGATACTGTTGTTCTGGCTCAGATGATACTAGAGGTCACACTCCTGCAGTCCTGTTCTCCACCACATCACACCGCCTTCCTGCTGCTGGTCCAATATGCAGTCCAATACTGCAGCCTTCTGACGGGGAGCGCGCTTCCAAATTTACCCTCACGCTGCGCTCGCTCCCTGTACCTTAAAAAAGCGCGTGCACGTCTGAAGGTCACTTAAACACAAAAGGCTTTCAGCGCTGCGGTCCAATATAGCGCATGCGCGCTGCCGGAGGACTGCTTCACAGACCGCAATATGGCGAGAATGCCTGGCAGCGGAGACACGGACCAGGAGCAGATGAACTGCCCCGAGAGGAGCAGGGAGGAGGACAACGAGGAAGAAGATGAAGATGACATCCAGGAGGTCCAGATCACCGGGGAGGAGGAGGACGAGGAGTCCGACACAGATGAAGTGGAGCTGGAGTGGGAGTCGGGCAGTACAGTGCTGGACTTTAGCGGTTCTGCCGCGGACACACAAGCGGTCGTTCTGCGGAGTATGGACCGGGGAGAGGAGGAGGGGGAGGCGGACCCTTTCAGCAGCAGCATCCCCGCGGGGCTGGACTCTCACCTGGAGGGAGAGCTCCAGCGCTCAGAGCGGAACAGGCTGAGTGAGAACACCCGCCTGGCCACCCGGTACGCAGTGAGGATCTTCAGGGAGTACCTCAGTGAGAAAGCCCAAAGTCCAGACTTTGAAACTCTGGACAAGGAGGCGCTGTGCGCGGTGCTGCGCTCCTTCTACGCCGAGGCGCGCTCCAAAAGTGGACAGCTGTACAGCAAGTCGTCCCTCATCAGCATCCGGAGCTCCCTGAACCGGTACCTGAACGAGCCGCCCTACTGCCGGACCTTGGACCTGACCAAAGACCCGGAGCTGCGCAGCGCCAACCTGACCCTGGCCGCGGTCATCCGGAGGCTGGAGGAGCAGGGCGCCGGTCCCGTGGTGCAGAAACAAGCCATCACGCGCTCGGACCTGCGGAAACTGTACGAGTCCTCCGTGTTCAACACCGACACGCCGTTCGGGCTGCTCAACAAAGTGTGGTTCGAGACCTGCATGTATTTCTGCACGAGGGGCCGGGAGAACCAGCGAGAGCTGGAGGAGGACTCGTTCGGCCTGGCCGTGGACGAGGACGGCAGAAAGTTTGTCTATTTCAAAGCTCTCGGACCGTACCACAAGTCCCGCTCCGCCGCCTGGACCAAGAAGCGCCCGGACGCGGACGAGGACACTCTGCCGCGGATGTACGAGACGGGCACGGAGCAGTGTCCTTACGCCAGCTTCGTCCGGTACGTGTCGAAGCGGAACCCCCTGTGCCGGGCGTTCTTCCAGCGGCCCCGGGACCACTGCTGCGCCAGCGACGTGACGTGGTACGAGAACAAAGCCATCGGTAAGAACCTGTTGGGCACGAGGATGCAGATGTTGTCGCGCGCTGCCAAGCTCTCAAAGACCTACACCAACCACTGCATCGGCGCCGTCTCCATAGCAACGCTCAACAGCATCGTGGGCGCGGCGGGCTCCGGGCCGACGACGACGCTTTACGTTGCCTCGGAAACGGTCAACGGTCACACGCAGTCCCACCTCCAGCTCGTGATCCCGTACCTCCGCAGGGTAAGGGACGCCGCGGATCTGAAGCCGCAGCGGACAACGACAGCGCCACCAACAATCAACTCAGCACGGACGACAGCAGCGAGCAAAGCCGGCGCCGAGGAGGACCCGGCGGCTCCGCACGCCAAGAAGCTGTGCGTGCGCCCCGGGACACGCGTGGAGTCGCCTGTGGAGCGGAGCGAGAGCGAGCCGGTGCCTGCGAGAGCCACGGAGTCCCACACTCATCCCCAGCCCGCCGCCCGGTCCCCGCTGTCTGCACCCCCACAGGTAACACAGGACAGGCGACAACTCGTGCGCTAAATCCACCGCAGGGAAGCAGAATATACAGAGTGTGTGAACCAGCACAGAGTCCTGACACAGTGTGCAGATAATATCCAATCATACAAACAGAGCCAGGTTGTAATGTCCAGCTGTGCTGTGATCCTGCAGAGGAGGCTGCAGGTTCAGTCCCAGGACAAAAGAGGACGGACTGTTTAGAAATGAAGTGCACATAGGGATTTTGTAATGATTTCATTGATGAAAGAGATGAAGTAGTTTGAAAACGAGTGATTTTTTTTAAAAAGAACATTGATATTTGTTTGTTCAGTGGAGTGATGGCACAACTGATGGACACTGATGATGATGATTACTGTTTTTCAAATTAACTTACAGAGCCAATATGTAGGATTAGAAAATTTCAAACTTTAATATATACTGTATGTATATGTATTTTACAGAATTACACTCACTTAAAGCTGCACTATAACCTGATAGACACTTTTACAGACTAATGTGAAAGGTGTTGCTGAGGTGTTGCTCTGCGCTTCCCCTCCGCTCCACTGAGCCTTTCAGCATCTTTCAGCTTGTTGTTTTGATTTTATGCTCCTCAAACTTACAGTCTTAGTCTGCTTTCATGTCTCTAATGAACCTGGTTTTCAGCATCAGCAGGAAGCTGGTTTCAGTGAAAGCACACTGATAAACCCACTGTACACTACCTGCTCAGACAACAGACAACAGACAGACTGGTGAACAGAGTGGTGCACTGAGCAGTTAAAGAGACATGTTCAAGTCTCATATTCATCTCATCCATTATTGGACTTACATTCATCAGATGGACACAAACACAGTATTGCCTATTTACACATCTGTGTAACTTTATCCAAGGCTACATACATCAGTGTTGGGAAAGTTCACTTTCTATATGAACTAGTTCAAAGTTCAGTTCAAACCTTTTAAAATGAACTAGTTCAGTTCATCGTTCATAATTCAAAATTGTGAACTAAAGTTCATGCTTCCCCAAAATGAACTATTTCGTTCTTTTTTAGTTCTTTTTTTTTTCTTTTTACGTTGCCACGAGCTACGAGCTAATTCCCAACTGTATGGGAATTAGTTTCTCAGTAAACGCATCCTCCGTCCTTGCACATATGTGAATTGTGACGAGACTGACGACCGCTGATGACGAAGTTGGTAGAGCGACAGGCAGGACTTGCGGTTGCCAGATCGGGTGGTTATCCGCGACATTTTAATGGTCGTTTACCATGTGTTTTTACTGTTTTAGCTTGGTTTTTCGCCGAGGGCTCTTGAAATCTGGCACGAACGTAATCAGAACGAAATCAGAGTGCCGTTCAAGAAACAGCAGAATGAGTGCGTTCACAATTTAACGTTCATCAAGCAAAAATGAACGGGATGTTCACGTTCACCCAAAATATGAGTTAGTTCATGAACGAACGTTCTTTGAACGCGTTCGGGTACAATGCTGACATACATTCACATGATGGAACAGCCATCAGCCATCTGGAAGAGCCATCAGGGGCAGTTTGGGGTTTAGTATCTTGCCCATGGACACTTCAACACATAGCCTGCAGGGGGCAGGGATTGAACCGCCAACCCTCTGACTGGTGGACAACTGCTCTACCTCCTGAGCTACAGCCGCCCCAATATAGTTCATATGATCACTCCCAAAACTTTAGGAAGGCATCTTATGTCAGTGGTGTGTTTACAGTTTGTTGAAACTCTTCGTCACTCAGCCAGACTGGACAGAAAAATGAATTCACATTAAGGTCTGACCTCGCAAGACCTAGAAGTGAACAGAAGACAACAAAGTACATCTGAACACATTTGAAGAGAGCAGTTTGGAAGAGATTTAAAGAAAACAGCTCAGTCTAGAAGAGAGCTGAGTGAGAGCCCAGGGGACCTTTGTTCCCAACCTGTCAGGCACTGGCCTCCTACCATGCTGCCAGTTCTCAGCTTAATGCCTTGCTTCTTGCCAGGCACCTGGCATTATAAAGTAGCCTACGAGGCAATCTGGAAAAGCTGGTGCTCTGACAGAGCAAAGTCATATCTATGTGCCTGACAGGCTGTCCTTGTATTTCTTTGCTTCCTGGCAGGCTGTCCTTGTATTTCTTTGCTTCCTGTCAGGCTCCTGGCGTTATCCGGCTGTGGTGAGGCTATGATTCTAAATCATCAGCGCTTCTCTAAAAACTTCACCTGGGTCCAGCCTGGCAGCCAGCTCACAATATGTCACAGGATACGGTGTGACTGACTCACTGCAGAGACAGTTAGCCTGGGAGACACTCGCCTGACAGACTGTATTGATGAAATAAAGTAGTCCCACGGGCCTGACTAATACATAACCTAAAAATAAAATTCTATGTCAGCAGGGAATATTCAGCCCTCTCTAATGTTGCATTGATATTTTTTTGGCCACTCGGGGGCAGCAGAACAAAATTAAAGGTGTGCAAAGGCAGCAACAGTTGCCACTTTACATATCCAGCAGACATAAAGCAACACTGGCGAAGACTGATATTTAGTCTCATTTTACAGCTAAAAAGGTGGTTGTTGATGGTGGAAATCAAAACAGAGCTCTCCATTTGGATCTCCATTAACTCCATTAACTGAGGGAAGTATCTGGCTCTTCAGCTGCGACATGCTCCTCTGTGTTCACCAAGACGTCTCTGTGTATTTGTGGATTAATGCTGAGCAGATGGGGTGCAGTGAGTTTACCAGAGCAGGTGCCTGCTGTTGCTGCAGGGTGTTAGATTGACAAGAGTGAGACTGTAACAAAACCGTAAAAATTGTGGCCCACAAAACAAAACAAAAAATGCTGAAAGACGCTAAAAGCTTCATAAAGCTGAGGAGAACTGCAGAGTTGCTGAGAATTTTCTGTGGATTTTTGTTACCGTGAGTGACTCTTTTCACATTACAAAGTTGATATAAAGATAGTGGTGAGTGCATGATTGACTCCTCCATCCACCCGGATAATGTCATCTCCTTTGTTCTCATCAACAGCTACTTGTGGGCACTGTCACTAATGTGTAAAAAGATGTTCCTCTTAGGAAGACGATCTCTACAGAGGATGTGTTGTTTGATGCTTTCTTCGTGCCTCCACCATGTTGGTATAATGATGATGTAGTCCAGTGATTCCCAACCTCTGGGCCGCGGCCCCCTGGTGGGCCGCGAAGGTATTGCAAGTGGGCCGCCAAATCATTTCCAAAATATTTTGACTTTTGTATGGGGGTGGGAAGAGTGTAATTATATGAAAATAAACAGAATAGTGTTCTTAATGTTAAAATCAGTAACATTTAAAATGATATTATAGATGTTCAAATATTCTTTTTATTATTAGTTTGTTTTGTTTTTAGCTTGTTACATACAGCCCCTTAGTTGTCATTTCTGATATTTGTGTGGTGCTGATGCACAGCTCCTTGAATGACGGGTTTGTGTGTGTGTGGTGTTGGAACATGTTACAGATGATGTGTTTGTGACTGTGGAGCTTCCATCTGGTTTCTATTGCATTCAGTTCAGTCCTTTATGTTTCATCTTCAATAAAAACGCGCTCTGGGAACACATAGTTTTGCCTCCGTATTTATGGAATCAAAGGTGGGCCACGAAAATTTTTGAGACTTAAAAGTGGGCCCTGAGTTGGAAAAGGTTGGGAACCACTGATGTAGTCTATATTGTTCTAACTGTGCACTTATGCAGCCCCCACGATGAGACACCAACTGATGTGGGATTATTAAGGATCTCTAAAATAAGTCGATTACTTTGCACAGGATGGTCTGACTGGCCTCTGTTCTCTGACATCTGACAACTACATACCCAACTATTTTCACTAATACTAATGACCCTACAATTTTATACTGGTACTACCACTCCTGTGTGTGTTTTGTGTCCCAGGACAGTCGTGGCAGCAGCAGCAGCAGCAGCAGCAGCAGTATGTCGAGTCATCAGCTGATCTCTGTGTCTCCTTTGGGCTCTGCCGGCATCCCCACACCAGCCAAGCTCACCAAAACCAATGCACCTGTCCACATCGATGTGGGAGGACACATGTACACCAGCAGCCTGGGCACCCTCACAAAGTACCCTGAGTCACGGTGAGAGACACATGTCGGCTATGAAAATCACTGACAACTCCTGACAACACACCGAACCCCTTCCTTTAAATACTGTTGCTTTGTATGATAGTCAAAGTCATCATGGTATTTAATGTGTCCATTACCACCAAAACGTGAAAATGAAACACCTTAATTTCAAGGCTGCCATTTCAAAATCACTTCCCCTAATTTGCATGTTAATTTGAAAAAAATTGACAAATCAAATACAATCAATATAACAGTAGCACAAAGTAGGTTCCATGTATCCACACAGAGAGGGAATAATATTAATAACAATAGCAGCAGGTGTTGAGCAGGAACATCGGAGCAGTAGTTGGCTTTCAATCTCAACTGCAGAAAGTGACGGGAGAGACGCAATAAAGCCAAGAGAGATGTCAAGTTACATGCATTGATAGGATATGAATGCATAGAAATGGAGAGAGAGGGGAGGAGAGAGGAGCTCAGTGCATCTTGGGAAATGCCCCAGAAGTCTAAGCTTATTTTCCATTGTTCAGGGCTCCTACCACCAACCATAAGTATAGTACAGTGCTTTATGCTATATAGAATAGTGCCTTATCAAAGAGGGAAGTTCTCAGCCTGCTCTTTAAAACTGGGACCTGGTTTCACAGGAGAGGAGCTAGATAACTGAAGGCTCTGGCTCCCATTCTACTAGAAACTGTAGGAACCAAAGGTAACCCTGCATTCTGGGAGTGCACTGTTCTAATGGAGTGTTAAGGTACTATAAACTCTTTAAAATATGATGGTGACTGACCATAAGGTTTTTGTAGATCAGGAGAAGGATTTTGCATTCTATTCTGGAATATGGAGAAATATGATCTTTTCCTAGTTCTTGCTAGTACACAGTCAGTCATGAAGTGAAAAAATGTTTTGTGACAGTATGTGCCTGATTTTTGCAGTGTTACGTGATCAAAGAGGTGCTGGAGGCCAGGGCAATGATAGCATATATGTGTTTCAGGAGTGTTTGTGGTAAAATTAACTTCAGGTGAACAGAGAAAATTGCAGCTCATCAGGGGTTTTATTTCATTCAAAAATGCTGTATTATGATTTAATTGGGTATCATCTGCATAACAATGGAAGTTTATGTGATGTTTCCTAATATTGCCTCAAGAGAGCATATAAGATGAGTAGAAGTGGTCAAAGCACAGAACCTTGTGGGACACCATGACTGACTTTGGAGATATAATGATATCTTAATTTTTATAGGTGAAATAGAGTCAAGAGTCACCCGCAGTGAACCTGCAGCACCGTCAACATGTATCAGCAGCCACATGAATATTAAAGTCACTGTCTGAATTTCTTTTAACAACTAAACTTGATATAAATCAGATATAAATTCTGAATATGGACCAGGAGCCTGAAACACTATAGCAATTAGAATTAGCTATAGTGTTTCCCAGGTCAGTTGTGAAAGAGAGGGAAATGAGTTATAATTGAGTTCAAGTTTAGATTTGATTAATAGACTTGAGATGAAAGTTGCTGCAACTGCACCATCTCAAGTGTGAGTATTAATATGACTGGGGCATGTGGATTCACTCTGACATATTCTTCCAGTAAAAGAGCCAGTTTCCAGTTTAAAAAGTTTGAAAGCTATCCCTAAAATCTCTACAATGTATAAATGAAGGTATGATTATTGTCATGTTGTTTGGTCAATGGTGCGTTTGCACAAACCGCACTCTTAAAATCTTATTAAAATACATTAAGTAATTTTAATTGCAGAATGTTAAGGGATAAAATGAAGGGATTCAGTTTTACAGTGAATCACATACAACACTGAAGATTACAAGAGGTGGACAAAATGGCGGAAATATCTAATCATGTACACTATACTTCCACTCCACCACTGTTTCTCTTTGCTGCCATAACATTATATTTCAGCATGTCACAGATTAACATTTCAGTGGTTTTATCTAAAAAGAAAAACAAGAAGTAAACACCCTGAGCCTTATTATGAGAAAGTTTTGTGGTTTCTGGTTTGTGGCCTCGCTCTCAGTCAGCTTGCTTAACCATAATATTAATAATATTATTAATTCACCTTAAATAGAAAAATAGACTATTATACAGCAGTAGCATTTTACATCCTGAATCATAGGTTATTTGCAGATGTGGATGAAAATGAAACATAGTAAAGCTTATAAGAACATAAGAAAAGCTTATTGATGGCACATGATATTGCACATGGAGGAAAGGTCACAAAGTCTCAGTTTAAGGAGAAATAGCACTCAGTTTATAAGTTTATTCTATGTGATCACAGTACAACAGAGCACACCTGACACAGACCTTTCCAACCATAAAGGTCGGAGCAGCTGTTTGTTCTCCTTCCAAAATTCTTGTAAATGTACTCTTTAAAGAATAGGTTCACATTTTTCAAATCTGTCTTGAAAATGAATCTGTCAGTGTTAGAAGGGAGAAAGATTTCTAGTTCTTAGTCAGCAATTCAGTTTCACAATGCACTGTGTTCAACTTAGAAATCACACGTTTAGCCAAGTGCACATTTAGTTTACAGTAAACTGGGCAGCTGTTAAGGTGGAAAGCAGCTAATTCCACCCTCCACTGGTGTCAGAATACATCAATCAATGATGGGAAGTAGAGGCTGCATCTCCTTAAATGAGACTGAAAATTGGTT
>JBBMOC010000173.1:3662-81533 GCA_037975185.1 Centropyge bicolor | reverse complement strand
ATAATGAAATTATTGGCAAGTTTATTTCAGAGAAACAGTCACTTTAACTTTTGAGGACGTAAAGTAGGATAGTAAATATCTGAGGAGTGAATCTAATGTCAGCATTGCCATGAAATAAGCAGTGAACAATAGGTAATAAGTAATATCTTTTTCAAAATATAGACAAACCATGGTGACCCCCATGCCCCCCCTAACAGAAGCTGGGGTGACCCCGAACAGAATGGCGGCCGCCACTATGGCTCCCACACACTGGGCCAGCAGATAGAAGACTGCTTTAGCCAGACTGAGCTTCCTGGTCACCACCATGGCTGCTGTGACTGCTGGGTTGATATGAGCACCACTGATGTGACCGAAGCACTGCACCATGGTGGCAATACTGAGGCCAAAGCACAGTGAGATGAGCACTAGGTCAGGAGGATGGCGGTCCTCAGCAGTCCCCCAGTTGATGGTCGAGCCGAGGCCAAGCAGAACGAAGATCAGCATGGCGAAGAACTCTGCCCCCACAGAGCGCCAGAACTCCTGAGTCCAGATGCCCTTGAAGGCAGTCATGGTTTTGTCTGGAGTGCAGCAAGATGGAGGCCAGAAGTGACAGCGTGGTGTGTGGCAGGGGAAGCAATACCTCCTGGCAGGGAAAATTAATAAGAGATGAAAAAATGTATGAGAATGGGTTTTAAACCTTAAGTGAAGAAATAATCATAACCAAACAGCCACCACACATGCTGCTTGTAATGTCCCTGTAGAATAATGCATTTTCTAATCTGTCAGAGGGACAACATGATTTGTCAGTTTCCTTCAAAGCTGTTACACATCACTTTTGAAAATCAAATCTGTTTCATGATGTCAGTAGGAAACAGGCCACAAACAGCTCTCCTGTGTTACATCTGATGTTTTGTTGACACCCACCCTGACCTCCTCCCCCCGTGGCCCTACAATAACAACACACGCTCCCGACAGGAAAGAGTCATAACTCGTGCTGCGAGAGGGTTTTGTCACTCTCTGTGACTGATTCTGTCATTTTTCAGTGGCGAGTCTTATTGTAGGTGTGGGGAAGAAAGCTCACATAAGACATTACATTAGACACATTACATTGGAAAAGAAAAGGCCTGACTATGTTGCAAGGGCACGGTGGAGCACCCTGAAGGTGCTTATGCATCTTAAGCATATGCAACTAATACTCTGAACTAGTTTGCAAAACCTTCAGCCAACTCTGAACAGGTGAAGAAAATAAGTCTGTTTAAAAACACCTGAAGCCCCACAGCAACAGTGAGTGTCCCTGGTAGCAGAGCTACAGCAGATAGTGTATTCTGCACGGTTCAGGGCTTCCACCAAAGACATTCGGCCAGTGGCGGTGGTCAGTAATCTGTACTTCAATAAATAAATAGTGTTTGGTCATATTGTAAGCACCACAAAAGCACAAGATAAACTGAAATGTCAGGAACTTAAAAGTGATTACCTAATATGTGTCTAAAATCATCTACCCAACTCAGCACACCACATGGACAAAGAAAAACACTAAAACACTCTGTTATGGACAATACTCTTGGGTTTACAGACAATTACTTCTTAATTTCAATACTTAATTTAAACCTACAATCTCAACTTTAAATTTTCAAGGAAAACAGCTGTCATTGTTCACCATTTCTCAACTGTTTCTGTTATGTGCAATATTTTCTGTATATTTATTTTCTGTATAATTATTCTAGATATCTATATTCACTTTTACATTCAATACAACTACTTAGTGCAATAATTCAACTTGCTGCTACTTGCTCTGTGCAATAACCTGTATATAACTTTGTTCATTTACATATGTCTATACATAGCTCATAGCATCTGTATTTATATTATAGTATATATTTATATCTCTTTTTTACATATTTTTTTACTCCACCGACTGACACTATTGTTGCTGACTCTATGTTGGAAGCCATTGCATCGGAATTTCGTTACCCAACTTGCACTGCTCAGTATATTGTGTAATGACAATAAAGAAAGTCTAAGTCTAAGTCTAATAGTGCTTACTTCTATATTCGTGCTTAATGAAGTTACGATAAAAACAGTTTTGCCCTGCCGTCCCTCAGAGGGTCAATCTGGTTCTGAACATTATCAAATAAACATTAAAACATGGCAAGCATTCAAGATATTCTTTTATTCGTCCCACGACAGGGAAATTTGCAAAAGATGCAAAAGATGAATAACTAAGGAATTATTACATAAATAATATTACACTGATTGGTTGATAACCTGCATTTTCATGTGTTTACTATTATTGATCCATTTAACAATATCACATCAGTTATCAATTTTTAACGCAAAAGAAGGTTTTTAAGTTTTGGTAATAGTTGCGATGAGACACAGAAACACATGGTTTACATTGGTTACAGTAACCAGTTCAGAAAGCCTGAAAGTCCCACATGTCTGTGACACACATGCTCCTGTCTGTCTCTTTCATCAAGGGCCTGGCTCATTTAAATACAGATTATAGTGGTTTCTTTGTCCTTTGATTTAACTGGGAACAATGTCACACCATCACAAGTCCAAGAACTTCACACAATAACTTTGTGGGCCCCTTGTCACTTTTGTAGTGCATGCATGGGAGCACAAACACAACACCACTGCCACACTCGTCAAGCTACAGCGTATTTTTTGTTTCTTCCTGAACTTTTATTTGCATTTTGCTTATATTTGTTCTATATTTCGATCTCTTTAATTTCTCTCTATATATTTAGAAATGTATTAATATGCTCCATATAGAAGATAAGATAAAACTTTATTGATTCCAAAAGATGTTCTTTTACCAGGTTAATCCAAAAAATTAGACAAAAAAATGCAATGTAATACAATACAACACAACAACAGAGCTTCCAAATAGAATTAAAAGTGAGAAGTAATGTACTTCAGTATTCCTTCTTGCAAAACTGGAACAACAACAGTGGTCAGGTGGTCAGATCACCTGCATCTTCATCATGAGCTCAGTACAGGTAGGTTCACACCCACAAGGTGTGTCAGTAAGTTAATCTCAGAGAAATTCAATCAATGATTCACTGTTGCTGTTTGTGCCTAAATCTAGAACAACTCAGGGTCAAACGCAACATATATGTCCTATAAATACAAGAGGTCTCAAAGAAAAGCTTGTCATCAGTATGAGAGCAGACCTGAGCCAGCACATTGCTTTCTGCCATTTGTCATAAATAAAAAGAAAAACGGCCAAACTATACTGCAGACACAATAATCGAGGTTTTTTTCTCTCGCCACAGGTATTTGTACATCTTCTAAAATGTTCCTCCCAGGCCGCCGTACTCACCTCAGCCGCTGCGCTGCCCCGCCGCTCTCCGTCATGACTCCAGCTGCCTGCTCGAGGGTCGCGTGTTTTATAGCCGGGTCGCGCGCGTCAATGCGCGTGCTTGTGTCAGGTTAGAGTCGGTGGGAGCGGATGGGAACAGAAGCAGCCAAATGGAAATGAAATAACTCACTTGGTTGTCGATAATGTGATGCTATTTATTTGATAAATTTGTATCTTTTAAAATGAGTAGTCAGGGGAGTGAGGGAGTCAGACCACGCAATTTAAATTCAACATTTGCATTTGTCATTATTTTTGCCTTTAACATGAAGGATCCAGTCATGAAGTAGTTAAGCAATGAAGTTTGGAGCCCAAATTCTGTGGTGGTTCTAAAGTCACATTTCTGATGGATTTTAAACACTTCCTTTAATTGTTTGGATATTGAATAAAATCACTTTAGGCACCGTGATGTTTCAGTCTATATGGGCTATAGGGAACTTTCATTAAATCAATCAATATGTGGAACTCCTCATCCACAGAACGTGATGATAAATGGAATCTTTTTTTTTTTTTTTTTTTTTACAAGACTGAACACTTTTTAAAGAGGGTTCAGTCATGTAGTCATGAATAGTCAAATGCTTATCGTTATAAGATACGATAACTTTTATTGAGCCCCCTTAGGGGAAATTTACTTGTCACAGCAGCAGTAACAGACAGTAAACAGTAACTCAAAAATAAATACCAGTAAGTGGCTGATTAAGAAATAAGGCAGCAATAAAAAACAAGAAACAATAAGTGGCATAAGACAATAAAGTGACAATATCGGTTATTATTATCATTATTTGAGTTTTGTGCTGTTTTGAATGTGTGTCCCATTTGACTTGTGTATTTGTACACACCCCCATCCAGGAACTCATGGTGCCTAGTAGCTCTGGCTATAAATGTTTTGGCATTTGGCACTGGTCCTTGCTATTTGCTCGACCCCATAAAAATGAACTTTGAATGAATAAATACATGACTTTCTAAGAGCTGTTAAGTGTGGGTTGTGGAGCTGATGTTAATGGGAAGTGTGAGAGTATGCAGCTTATAATGTCAGTGAGAACATTGATTTTTGTGAATGCCTCCGGCCTGTGTGAGCTGCACATACAGTCTGATTTAGATTCATTGCAAATACTATGCTTGAAATCTTGAGGCTGGTCCCAGTTTGCTGATATAGCTTGATTAAGAAATCAACTGTGCAGTTCATAACAGCCTCCAGGCAGCATTTCACTTCACATTTCTGTGCATTGGAATGTGGGCGTGAGAGCGAAGGAGCGCTGCTAGAGGACGATGTGATTGGCTCAGAGTTGACATTAAAAACCACCAATCACCTGAGAGATGAAAGTGATGTAGCTCTCCCCAACATGCAGCCACACTGTCTGATAATAAGACTGTTTTAATACCTTGATTGATCCAAGAAAAACTGATCAACATTTTCAGTGAATGGGCTGTGAAGCTATACTCACTGACATCTTCATGGACTCTACAAGGATTTCATCCCTCTGGATTTTTTTTTTCTGTTCACATTAAACTTGTGCAACCATGTTTTTTGCTCTTCTAACTCAAATAACTGACGTAATTTATCTTTGAAAGAGCTGAGAATTAATCCAAGAGTTGAATATTTCATTTTTTTGCTGTTTCTGTTGTTATTTCTGTTTCATGAATTCTAGTTTGTTCTTCTTATCTATGCTTCTTTCCTGGTTGTTTCATACTTAATGCTTTTATTGTGAAGCTTCTGAACTAAATCTTTCCTTACTGTCTTACGTGTGGAGCCAGTGAGAGCCAACCCCAACATACAGAACACAGTGTGGAGTGTGAGTGCAGAAAGCATCCATCCATCTGAACTGTGTGCACAGTTATCAGAAGATTACAAACCACTGAAGACAACAGATTGGATGCCAGCAAGCCGGCTCCGCATGTTGTCACCATTATTGTTTGCTAGAGGAGCCCCCCCCCCCCACACACACACACACACAAAAACCCCAGAATCCCACTGGATAAATACTGACACACTGCTGAAACACAAAGACGCCACTGTTTATGCTTCTTCATGCAAACTGACAGNCACACACACACACACACACACACACACACACACACACACTCTGTCTCTCATTCTCGTCAGCCTGACAGACCATGGGGGTTTCTATTCTTGTCCGAGATTGGCTGATTGATTCTGACATTTCTGCAGCCTGATCATTTCCTCCTCTCCTGAATATGAATGTGTGCAAATGTCTCCTTAGGAATTTGGGGATTTTTCTCTGTATGGCACTCACGTGTGAGTGTGTGTGCATGTGCGTGTGTGTGTGTATGTACAAGTGTGTACATGTGTGAATTAATGCATGCACACACACACACACACACACACACACACACACACACACACACACACACACACACAGAGTCTGCAGTTGGTTCAAATTAAAAGCTGAAATTACAACTCTTCGGGTGAGATCCCAGCTGCTGATTCAGACCTGATAACAGATGCATGATTGACCTGTCTGCTGTTGTCTGTGACTGTCTCTGCTTACTAGCTAAGAATGCACAGAGAAATTGATGTCAGACAACTTTAGTTATGTGCGGCTGAGCATGAGTATGAGGACTATCAGTCATTTTTCTCCTTTCGAAACACAAGCCACATGTTGTCATGGTGACACTTCGACTTTGAATGTTCATGGTGAAATGGTAAATGGACTGCCTTTATATTGCACTTTACTGGTCTTCTTAGACCACTCGAAGCAGTTTCACCCAAAGCGCATTCATCCATTCACACATTCACACATGGTGGCTGATTGGACTCTGGCCACCTCACAAATGCTTCCACTTGCTGATGGAACAGCCATCGGGAGCAGTTTAGGGTTCAGTATCTTGCACTTCGACAAAGACTGCAAGGGCCAGGGATCGAACCACTAACCTTCTGATTGGTGGGCAGCCTTCTTTACTTCCTGAGCCACAGCTGCTCCACCATACACAATTGTATTACTTATTAGAACATGCTGTTTCACTTTCCTATTTTAATATTTAATATTTTACTATTTTGCTATTCTCAGTCTCACCAGTAGTTTGTCCTGGCAGTGTTAGGAAAAAAAGTGTTAAAATAAAAAGGGTCAACCCCTCGAGAGCAAAGTCGACAACTGACTGTATGCTCAACCTCAAGTGATCTCTTTGTTCTGTGAAAACAGACAGACCAGCATCAAGAATGTGTGACAGCAGATATGTGATTTTAGCATACACTCTAAAGCTAAACTACTATCTATCAAAATTGTGTTTTGAGTTAGTGATGTATAAGTTAATGCAAGATATATTAGTAACTGTGTAGAAGTAAAATGGGATCCAGTGGCTGTGTCAGCCTGATAATGATCCTAACCAGTTACTTCTTTGTGCCATCAGAGAAAAGAAACAAAGACTAGACTGACCTACTGTCAATCACCAGAATTTGATCTCCCCATGTGGGTCCATGTATACTGGAAAACAGGCCCCTCCAAAAATAAGTAAAAAAAAACAACAAGATATTTTTGCTTGTAATAAGTGCAAAAATCTGCCAATGGAACAAGTGAAAATCGTCTTGATAGGATTTCTTGAAATAAGACAATATGTTAAGCCTGACAAGATCTTGACTATATTTGGCTATATTTGAGTTGTATTGTGAAGTTTCAAGTTAAGTCTGTTTACTTGAAACAAGATGATTCATCTTTTACAAACAGCATAGCAAAAACCTTATGGCTTGTTTCATCTGAGATATGACTCAAAACAAGACGTTTTCAAGACTGTTTCACTTAACAAGATTTTCAAGATGCACCGTCTAAAAACAAGTTACTGTATCTTACTGAAATGTTACTCGTCAGGTGATTGTGTCTTATATTAAGTGTGATGAGATTTTTTGACTAGAAATTAGAAAAATATACTTGGTAAGATTTTGAGTTTTTGCAGTGTGGTGCTGATGATGCAGGATGAACTTTCCAATCCATGACTTTCCTGTTTGCCCATTTGACTTCATGGTAACTCCTCACGGATGATTTGTCATTATCAACACAAAACAGACCAAAACTAAACAGTAACATGGCATCTTTTTTTATTGGATTGTGTTTTGTCCAAAATTTTATTCACATATTCCAAACATTTGTCTATGTCTTTTAAACTCTCAGCTGTACTTCAGCTGTGACAAAACTATTTTGAAAATCAGATTACCTGTGCCGACTGCCCACCTGACCGGTTTCTCTTCCTTTGGTCCGGACCAAGTGAACCAACTGTGTGTATGGAAGCACCTCGTCTACTGTGAGTCAGGCGTGCCAGAGAGTTTTGAGCCAACACACAGAGCAAAAGTTAATTCACTATCTAGCTGGCTGAGATAATGTGCCAGCAACAGACATTTCAGCCAGCTAAATCAAAGAAGGCTGCTTTTGTCTGCTTCAGTCTGAAATGAAGGATCTGATAAATCTGCCATTATTATAATTATAAATAGGTATAGCAGCAGTAACAGAAGGGGGTGGTTCACAACAAAGGCTGAGTTGTGTGTTTTAATCCAGTGACTGAGCTGGTTTAAAAAAGGATCCATGAGGACGATCAGAGGTGCTGTCCATGGTGCTGAACTTGCCTTTCCCTCTGGTTCATTGGGAGAGCTCAAACCCTGTACAAACCTTGTATATGAAACTCTGACTTCTTAAATATAAGACTGCATCTTTAATTATACTGTTGTCACCACTGACAGAGTTAAACAGGAAGTCATTCACAGCATTTTATCTTACTATATGACAATTAATGAGATATCTTAAAACTCTATAAATGGATCAGCACAAAACTTTGGAGGAAATGAACTGATAAAATGTTTTCAATTAGCCAACATGGGAGCACAGTGGTGGATATGGCTTTTAAAAATGCTTATAATATCTGAACAGATTAATGTGTTCATTGCACTAAATTCTCATTTACTGGCACAATCAGGAAACACAGGGGCATTCTGGACTTCAATTTAGACACACTGCTGACAGAATGATCTGTAGAGCACAAGCGTCATCCAGCATGTCATGTGACTCAATGGACAGGGACAAGGTCTAATTATAAGTATCACACAAAGCGTATGCCAGTTTTTGCAGGCTTCCTGACCCAGTTACACGACAGAGAGCACCTTTACCCAGCTCCGGAGCAGGCAGAGTATGGGGTCAGACAACCTGTCCTAAATTCTAAGAGTGAGCTCATTAGAGTACTGCTCATTTGTCTTGTGCTGACAAACTTTCAAAATAATTACAGAAGGTGTCTGGAGGATCCATGAGCTTCCCCTCAGTTAGCAATCAATGGATGAAAGTTTTGCTCCCAGGTTGCTTTTTCAAACCAGCTCTCAGTTCATCATCATATATCATCAGTGTTTACACAAACATGATCCATACCTTCAATAAATCTGGAAAACCTTACTTTCAAATCTTCTGTTTTAAGAGGCAGTTTCATGCTGACTGCTGTACTTTTCACTTTATGGTTTGCTGAAACCTTAGTTTGTCTATATTTGATTTATACATTGATGTAGCCAATATTTAACGACTCATGAGTCAAACCTGATGGGCACTGTGTACAGTATTAGCTGTAGCACTCTCAAAAGACTCGATCATATATAATCATATATAAATCCATAAAACTGAAAGACACCTACATCATGGAAATATTCAGTAAATCATTTAGTGAAGATTGAATGATATTTGTAGGATGTTGTTCTTAAGAGTTGAACAAAGCTTCATAATATCCACATCTGGGCCATATCCTATCTTTCAACCATATGTCACTGAATTCTGTAGCTTTTGTGGTACCTTGCTAAAACAAAAACAAGCACATAAACAGGAACACCAAGATAAATAAAAGCTCTAGCCCTAATTCATTTGCTCATGGACAGGGGTTGAAGTCTGTGGTGGGAAAGTGAACATCCAGAATATGGAAATGTAACAGTGAAGGGAATTTGTCCAAAACAGATCCCTCGTCAACTTTATGCAAATATCAGGCATCTGGAGAAAACGCTCACAAATGGAATGCCAGGTGTCTGTTTGATTGACATGGGCACATACAACACGGACTTCATCTTCTCCTTGTTTCACTATGGGAAATTAGGAGCTGAGACAGAGATCCTTGGTTCCTGCAGTTTTCCCATTCTCTCCTGTGGATCTCTTTCAGAGCACAGGGACAAATTAAAAAGTGCAGCAGCTCAAGAGAAAATCTCCACAACTGTATGAGTGACTGGTGTGTGACAGCTGGAATGAGCCAAGTTCAATGCTGGTGATGCAGATCAACGTGACACCTGTCTAGTTAACTGTACTATATTTATGAAATACTAAGAAAACAGACTTATTTATCTTATGTAAACATAGATTTTGAACAGTCACTGTCAGAAAGCTGTTGCCTGACACGCATACATAAACTCGCACACAGGACTGGGTGTGACTGATAAAAATCCCTAATGAAGTAGTTTCTGAAAAATCAAATGAGAAATGGTTTATGGATAAGATATCACAGATGGTGAAATACCCCAAATACCTGACAAATGGAGGTGCTTTTTAAATGTTTTTTTTTTTTTTTTTTGTTACACTAATGCCAAAATCATTAAAATACAATATTGCCATAAAGCAGTCATGCTAACTAATGTGTGCCACTGCCCATAAGGGACTAATACAAACATTTATTAAAGTGATAGAAAACTTGTATAAATGTCACAGCAAAGTCTCTGATCATTGAAAAATCTATCTCATCTCGCTGCATATCTGTTTAGAGAGATTAGCTGAAATGAGTTGAGAAGTCAAGCTGCTGATCAAACTGTAAACAATGAGCAGAAAAGGAAGTCTGGATATGTGTTATCTGGACAGCTGCTGGCTACACCAGAAGCCCTGAAACATTAGCAGTTGCCCCAAGTGGCTAAACCATAGGGTCTGAGATCACAATGAACTGAAAACAGCACTGCAAAAGAATGCACCTGTTTGCATTGTTTACAATGTGTGGGCATGCAGCCACAGGTAAAAAGGAGAAGTCAAGGTCGGTACTATAGGTAATATTATTTAAAGGCTTATGAGATACTAAAACACTGCACAGGATTAGGATACTACGAGACTGGATCCTCTGAGAAGTTAGCAAAGCAGCAGTCATTTAATCCTCGTCTTGCTGATCAAAAAGTAAACAGCAGAATGAGTTATGAAGTCGTCAGCTATAAACGCTGCATCAACACCGACACGGTGGTGTCACTGAAATGAATGAACGTGGTTGAGTGTGTCGACGTAGTTGCTGAGGAGGAATTGTTGAGCCATGAGCCACTTGAGGCATGAGTCAGACTTAAGCAGTGTTTTCCTGCCTCCTTTGATTGAAAGGTTTCAGCATCTGTTCATCTCTTCTGTCTATGGTTGGGTGTGGTCACAAGTGTGCATTGTGTCTGTCATAACTAGGAAAAAACGTTAAGTTACTTTGGCAGTTATGTCTTGTCTCATGTTGTCCTGTCTCTTCCTGTTTTATTTTGGTAACTGTTTCCCCTCTCGTTTCAGGTAACTTGCCCTTCCTTCTGTGTTTCCCGCCGGTGTGATTGTCTGCCCCACCCTGATTGTTTCCACCTGATCCCCCTACCTTAATGTCCGCGTCTTCCCCTGTCCTGTGCCAGTTGGTCGTGTCTGCCGTGTCCGTCAACTCGTGCCTTGAATCCATGCGTCTCATGTCTAGTTTACCAGCCATTGCTTCCACGTTGTCTTGTTCTTTTCCTGCTTTTCCTTTTGGGTTCAAAACCAGTCTGAGCCTCGTCAGTGTCAGCTGTAAGCACGTCTAGCAGTGGTGTCACGATGTAGTGAGCCACAAGTTAAACCTCTGGAGGTCAACAAATAGAAAACTTTCAGCTAAAATTAGGCTTCAGTTGAGTCCATATTATATTTGCAAAAATGAACTTTTTACTTGACTTGGACTTAAAATTCAACACTTGACTTCTATCAGTCATATGTTGCTGTTTGTCGTCTTTCATGCGTTGTCAATCTTAACAAGACAATACTTACCCAACATGAGCCTGTCAGAGGGTAGATGCCAGAACACAGAGGAAGTGTTGCATTGCAGAGTGCCATTGTTTTGTTTAGTGATGGACAATAAGCCTCATTCCTGAATTGCCTTTCTGTGTCTCTTTGTTAAGCTAAATGAAGCCCACAGTGAGCCCACAGCCTGAAGCCTTTTCTTGTGTTGGTGACCAAGGCACTGAGCTTGTTGTGGTCTGTTAGTAGCTGGTCCAACCAAAAAACTCTATGAGAATAAATCCCCTATCACTGAATGATCTTCTAATTGATTTTATCATCAGAGTCCTGAGTCATTTTATCTGCTGAAGAAAACAACTGGTAAGCTGTGGAGCTGCTTAAGGTCCAGAATGAACATTCAAGTTGTCTTGCACTTCTTAGACTAGAAAAGAAAACATAATCCAGACAACAGTTACATTTCCCTCAAAATGAAAAATGGAAAAATAAATGAGTATTATTTGAATATAATATCTAGTTGATATGGTTGAATTATTAGGCATCTGCATTAAAAGGACTTAGTCAACACTATGTAAAAAACAACAACAAAAAAACCCCACAAACTTACTTTAAAAGCAAAATATTTAAATGCTGTCGTTTTAACAGTCAGCGTTCAGACATTAGACGTTTATTTGACTTGTAATTTGCTATAGAAGACTTCACATGGACTTACCCTCAAGGATTTGAGACTTAATTTGCCCCCCAAATACTAATAAACAGCTCTGCAATGAGCCGCCTCATTTCGTAGCCCTTAATTATACTACTGCTAGCCATTCATTAGCCTCAAGGAGCAAGCTTGATAACCATTAGCCAAAGGCTAGCAAGAAATGAGCTGCTCGCTTTCGGATTCATGAAAAAAAAAAAACACTGCCTGGAAGTTTGATCTCAACAGCATTTTATTTTATTCTTCCACGTCAAATCCTGACTGATTTTCAGAATAATGAAACAATTTATTTACTGAAGGCAGAGGCTTCATCACACTGAACCCACAGAAAAGGCTCCTTTTCCTTTTGGAAACAGCTGAAATCAGTGGACTCCACCACTGACAGTGAACCTTCTATAAATTAATGGCGAACTTGCTTGACATTTTGATGGTATATTAATGAAGATGTTTTTCTACATTAAAGAGCTTGATGAAACTAGAATTAGTTGAAATTAGGAGGAACTCATCAAACAGCTTTCATTAAACGGTGCAGGTCCTTCATCATATCACTGTTGACTCTTCTATTAACCTTTCTATTAAGTCTGTTATAGTCCCACATAAATTGAAACTGTGATCTCTGAGCAGGGGATCCGCAGTTTCCTGGTTACTACCAAAAGGTTTTAACGATCAGGGCTTCTCATCTGTGGGACGACCTATGAGGGAGTCTCACTTTCTTTTGTTAAATCTGTTGGATTTAATCGGAATTTAGTTGGAATTGGACATTTTACGTCCCACCCATCACATTTTAAATAATCCACATACAAAATAATAAAACATGCAGTTTCTGAGAAAATTTACTTGTCCTGAGAGCAAAGCTAAAAAAAAATAAAAGAAAAGAATGCTTGAAAATAGTTTTAAAAATACCAAATAAGTCTGGAGTACCCCCTAAAATGCCATTTTTCTCTTGTCCCACCCCCCTAATGACCAAATTGAATCTCAAATAAAACAGTTAAAATGAAATTTAAATTTCATTTTTTGGCATTATTTGTTTCATTGCTGTCTCTTGTAGCTGTGGGAACATTTGTTTTAATAAAAATAATATTTCAAATAATAATTATTATTCATGGAACATGTGTCCCCCAACATGCACGCAACCCTGTTACCATAACCTTTTTAGCATGGTAGAAGAAGAAGAAAGCAGTGAATCACATGATATGCTGGACTTGACATCATCAAACAGTTTTCCAAAAGAATGAGTAGAGCAAAGTTATGTCCTCTCTTCTATTTTTCATATTTTTATAACATAGTTAGCCTTGATTGAATGTCTCACTCTACCTCATGCAACCCTGTTATGCCTATAATCAGAATAAGACAATTTTTAAAAAATGTTTTTCCTTTACTTATTTTCATAGGTAAGTTTGTCCTCTTCCTCAGCAGTAACAGCTAGCTAAGCAGCTAGCTTCTACTCCTGAGAGAAAGCTAACATTAGGATGGATTTGCAACCCTGTTACTGTGATATGAGTAACGTTGCACCAAGTATTGTAAACACCAAATAAATCATGTAATTAAAATTGTACCATTTATCTGTAGGCTGAGCTAACCAAGCTTTTGATTATTTATGAATATGTAGCAGAAAGTGAAGGTTTATTTTTCAAGAATTTGGAAGAATGACCCTGACATTGATGTAAACATCTTGTTGTGCCTGCTCTTCCTTTACTCCTTTTGTGTTAACTTTGTTTCTTAGTGGCTTCATTGTGGATTCAACACATTCAAAAACCCAATGTGTGATGCAGGAAGGCACTACATAGAAAAGAAATTATTTGTGGCACGCTGACAAGCTAAAAACAAAGAAAAAACCAAAACTATCAAAAGTGTCAAAAATACTTGTACAAAACACGTGTCATTTGCTTTCTAAACTGCTTATATGAATTGAAGTCATTGTGTGTGGCAGCCAGGGAAACACACAAACCCTTATTTAATGTAGCAGCTTAACTATCTGACAACCTGTTTTGAGTGATGTTTGCCATAACTTTGTCAACACCCCCCAAGCCATATAAAGTGTCCTGTCAGCATTTGACATGAATCATCATGTAACTTGGCAGCTTAATGTTGACGAACATTATCCAGCACACTGCAGATTTGTTTGGACACAGTCAACAAATGACACACAAGAAAAATAAAACTTACCAGTTGACTAACAGTTTGGCTTGTACTCGCTGTGTCTCTACACTTTCTACAATTTCTACAATTTCTACAATTTCTACAGGACAAATGAATGGAACAGCGTCTGGTTTCAAATTTTGTGGCAAAACAGTGCTTCGGAAAATTACTACCCAAGTTTTCTCTGGAACTTTTGGCTTTTCCTTTGCTAAAAAATGAAGACTCAGCATTTCTCCTTTTGCAACTTTGCAACTGAAAACAGAACAAATCTCTGGCATCATTTTGAAAGTAGCAAAATGCTGATAAGTAGCCCCACCATGCAAGCTAACTGTCTGAATCCGTGGTTCTGAGACTGTCATTGGTACTCTGCAGGTCCAAGGCAGAAATGCTCAGGCAGGACGTTGGCTACTTATTTAGATCATGATATGTCTTGTAGGATATATATAAGGGGAATTTCAGCTCTCCATGGCCAGGAGGTAAAAACACTGATGAACAAAAGAGGAATTGCATGGTGGCACAGTGGTTAGCACTGTCGCCTCACAGCTAGAAGATCCCTGGTTCGTGTCCTGGTCAGGGCGCCTGGGATCTTTTATGTGGAGTTTTAATTTGTATATCGGCCTGTGTGTTTTTCTTATTTTTCTCATATACATGTCGCACACTAGTTCATATAGTTCTGAATTTAATGTTAATGTTGTCTATTTACCTTATGTTAGATGTTGAATGTGTTCATAAGAGATATTTCATGTTTGTGAATTATATATATATAAAATGAAAACTATACGATCACACAAGAATGGATTTTATTTTATTATTATTATCTTTAAGATGAACAGATTTTTGTATTTTGTTTTTCAATATTTAATGAATAAGGCAGACGGAAGAGGACATCAATTATTATCCTGACCGCTGACCTGACTGACTCCTGCCTCTGTCCACACCACTGTGGTTTTGAATGTATAAGAATGTATATGTGCCCTGTGACAGACTGGCGACCTGTCCAGGCTGTCCCTGCCTTTGCTCGAAGTCCCCCCCCCCCCCCCCCGTGACCCTGCAGAGGAGTAAGTGGTGGATGATGGAAGGATGGAATTACACATACATTAATAAGACTCTATACTGAGATAATCTGTCTGAATGACGTCTGTTCTCAGAGACACTGTGTGTGATCTTGTGTGTGTAACTTTGTGTGGATGTATATGTTGCATTTATTGTGTCGACCTCGTTTCACCTTTCTTTGCTCTTTGCCGACTGACTCTGTTGTTCGTGTGATAAAAATGTCAGTGTGCTCTTTACACAAAACCAACCACGACTCAAGTCAGTGATGTGATCCTGTGATATGCAAAAGAGGGGTGAATAGATGAATACCATCAAAGGGACAGCAGTATACAGAGGGTTCACCGAGCCGTGACCTGCTCCACATCCTCCACAGGAGAAGAAGAATGTTCACATCTAACAGGGAATCTCATTTATAACCGGTTCAAGTTCAGTCATCTGCATTCATGTCAATGACATATTGATTAGACACAGTTAATTAATTAATGATAAGTTAATTTGGGTATTTTCTCATTCTGTCACATTTAATACCTTTACATGTAAATTTTACAATAGAAGCTTCTGGTGAAAATTGCAAATTTCCCCACTGTGGGATGAATAAAGGGTTATCTTATCTTATCTAACCACAGTAGAAAACCTCAGGCTATTAACAAAAAATGCCTGCTGTATTATTAAACACGGTCTTTTCACCAGTCCAAGGCGGTGCTGGTTTGGATATAAAATAACAGGAAACTTTATTGTGAACATTTTAAACAATTGCTTGAAAATATTCATCAAAGTTTCATCACTTGTAAAAGTTGTTTTCAGAGCTATTGGCCCCACTGGCTTCACTCACTGGGCTATGAGGCCAATTTGGACAGTGGCCATAGTTGGTACTGCAGTACATGACGCACACTGGCACAAAGTCACAATATGATCCATTAGGTACGATAAAATTAATTTATGCCATTCATGTGTGCATGAAGCCAAAGGTGAGTGCATTCATGCTCAATGAGAAAATGTGGAAGCCTGAACAACTGTCATTGGAATGAATATAGTACTCATGACTAAATATTCAAGACTTAATTGACAAACAAACAACACCACAACTGTCATCAGAGTTTGATTCAATTTTTACCCTGCTAATGTGACATAATTTTTTCTCCCAACATAAATACAGAAATCTGTATGGCTGAAAACAGTGGGTTCACAGTGTTTTACAGTGTGAAAACACACTCCACGGTCTGTGGTGGAGGCATGTCCTGCTCACTGCCACTGAGTCCTCAATATTAGTAAATGTTGTAATAGCTCCATCCCCAGTTGCAGACCACTACACAGCTACCAGGAAGCACCACAGCTGCACCTGCACCATGTGTGAGTTGATCCACTGAGAGGAAAATTCAAAGAACACTTTGAAACACTTTGATTGCCTTGGAGGAAAATCCCAAATGATTTAGCTTTTGATTATGAATGACAGGTAAGAAATATGAAGGTGACAAACAAAGAGATAAAGAAAGAGAAAGGAGAATTCATGCAGAAAAATACAAGACGCATACAATTGGTATTTTCCTAGCCACAGACCTGAAGCTTTTTTGCCTGTATGTACGAACATGTATGTGTCTCCGCATCAAGCAGAGTGAGGCCGGCTGCAGAGGAGCCTCAACTCACCCTGTGGCCTCTAAAGGTTGTGACTAGGGATGAGCCCGATACTCGTTTCAGACGAGTATCCGTTACGGATAAAGCATTTTTGACGAATACGATTATGATACGAGTAAAATCTGTCAACATCTGTGCTCGTGCTGAAGGAAAATCCTCATTGTGTAACTGACTGTCTTCGCGCTCTGTGATTGGCCAGTCACACACAGGGCCCGCCCCTCCCTACACAGACACGTCTCTGCACGTCTCTCCCAACATACGCGCGGTGCATTTGACAAGACAGAGCTGAAAACGGCTCGTGTCGCGTCGGTCAATGCTTCCGCTCAGGTCGGATCGTAGGTCGTTTTTTTTTTTTTTTTTTAACCGTCTGCCTGCTCTTAGTTTGGCTGGTGATATGAAGTCAGTTGAAAAACTTTGCTCGTACCGAACGCGGTGCTTTTGAGAAGAAGTGAACAAGCTGACATATTATTTCCCTGTTTGCATCACTGGATGTTTGCATGAATCATGAAGTTCACACAGATCATTAAAAATAAACAGTCTCACAGACCATTTACACACATACACACATATAGCTGAACACAAAGTAGTCTATATATTTTTTTTTATTGTATGTGGCTGCATGCAGTATCTGACACTTTCTCACTGTAGTTCATGAAAATAATATTATAAACATTATTGAGATATACTGTACATAGGCTTTGAATGCAGTAGATTAGCAACTTCTGATCAATCCATATCAATTTCAGACCATAGAATGTACCGTTTTAAGCCTCACCCATTTCTCCACTCACTTCCGGTTTAGGCACCGCCCACTCCGAGTACAGATACAGATACAGATAGTGGTGTACTCGCTCATCCCTAGTTGTGAACCTTCGTGAATATCAAAGTTGAGGATTGACCAGTAAATTGAGACTCTCTTTACCAACACAGTCTAATGCAGTGCTTTCATCATTGCAGCCGGCCTCCCTGCAATCAGTCTCACAATTCTGCCACCTTCACTCACTTCGCCACACACAGAGATGGCTAAACCACTCTGCTTCAGAAGCTGCAAGAAGTTTAACTGGACATGACAGTTCACAACAGATGACCATGGCCTCATATTATAAGCTGCTGACATGTTTGTTAGAAGTCTTACTGCTGCATTCTGGTGACTGGTGACTGCATCATTAGCATGTAGATAATGAATTACAGAAGTCTAAGTGACAGGAAATTAAAGTGTTGTTAAATTGTTCAGTTATGTTTTTGGAAAGTATTGGCTTGAATGTGGCAATATTTCAGATTTGTAAATAGTAAGACTGAGCTAGCAGAACCAATAACAGGGACTTCAGTCTTATCTGTATTCAGTTGCAGGAAGTTGGGAGTCATCCGGTCCTCATTGGCAGCAAGACAGTACTGCAGAGAATCCAGACTGTTCAATATTCAAACCCTAACCTAACCTACGGCTAAATGAGACATACAAGTGGGAGTCATTGGCTTAACAGAGGTAGGACACAGTGGTGAAATGGCAAATTACATGGCTGAGGGCAACCTGCCCAAAATAGGGCCGGGCCATATGCGACATGACATGACATGAATGGCAGCCACTACCACCAGTGTCAGGACACCAGGGGTTCATCCAGCGACAGCTCGGACAGGATTCTCCAAGCAAGACATCTCCCCCCAGAGTACAAAACGCCAAAGACTCTCTGTCAATTTTCAATATCTATATCAATGTCACTTGTTGTAATACATTATCTGTCCTCATGTACTTGTCTCTCCTGGTTGAACTAAAGTTGTTAATAGTGACTCTGAATACTATGTTTGATGAGTAAGATGAAAACCAGTAAAGGGCACTTTCACCTAGACCAACCCAATTTCTGTCTGTTGAGTCTGTTGGGTAGAATTGTATGATCAGCTATACTGAAGGATGCACTGAAGTAAAATGAGAATAGTGAGATTGTCAGAGTTCACACACATTCGGGTGCCATTTTCAGTCCTAATAGGACTGTTTCTGTGTTGTGGTTCTTTTAGAAAAGATATTCCTTTATTAGTCAACAGGGAACTTTGCAATTTCAGAAGCCAAAATTGAATTTGTTATATTACTTCTAAAAGTTGCTTAACAACCACCCTTTCAGCAGTTTAGAATTAAGATCGTTTTTATGGGGGAGTGTTCGATCTAAACCAGGTTTCTTAAGGAGAGGTTGAGTACAGGCCTTTTTAAATTGCCCAGGACCAGGCAAGATACAAGAGACTCATTTGCAATGCTAAGAAGCCAAATGGTAAAAGACTCCAGAAGCCTGCTTTGAATAACTTGGAATAAACAACATCAAGTTTACAAGTAGTCAGATTAATGTTGGATAGAATTTCAACCAAATCCCTGAGGGTAATAGTGATAACTCATCTAACCATGTGGTGGGGGCGGGGGGTTCAGGTGAAGGTAGACGTGGCCAAGCAGGAGCAAGTGATGCTTCAATGTTTTAATGCTTTCTATTTTTTCAACATAATAGTTACCAACCTTCTCAGAGTCCTCTACAGAGGTGGGACAAACAACATCTGGGACTGGTGATTGTAATGAAAAGGAATCTTGAGTAGGGATGCACCGAAGTGAAAATTCTTGGCCGAAACCGAAAACCGAAAATGAAGAAACCAAGGCCGAAAACCGAAAACCGAAACACCGAAATAAATTATTATGCCAATTATTACCATTGCATTCGTGGCTATGACTGTGTACTAACCTCACTAAAATCAAGGCATTGCAATTGCATAAATTAATATTAATGCTTCAAAGAATAAATCAATTACAAAATTATGAAAATATTTATTAATACTCACATTAAAACTAGCTATTAGCTATCCGTGGGTCTTTCTCAGATATAATGAAATGCATCCACACCGCAGACATGTTGGCAACTATCCAGACGTGCGCGTGCCGGTAGGGTTGCCAAACATCCCGAAAAATACGGAATTGTGCTTTGAAAATTAAATGTTGCGTCCTCTTTTGAACTAATACGGGACGCGATTTGTCCCGTTTTTCATAAATGTCCCGTACACATGTCTGTCACAAACACATTTCAACACTAAATGTAACAATAATGAACTAAATAAAACACAGGAAAGATTAAGGCCAGCTATATCTGTGTGCCGGGGACCATATGCCGGGGACCCCGAGAGGACCCGCTGCGCTTTCTGCCAATCAAAAAGCGCTGTCACGGTTGCCTAGTTACAAACACTGGCGCCGCTACACACGCATTTTAAAAATGGCTAGAGGCGGCAACCGCCCGTGGTGGGCGTGTTTTTTCTTCGTCATCACAACGTCTTGTTTCGGCCGTGTTGTTTCGGTGACAAAAGTCTTTCGGACGAAAACCGAAAATGCCCTTTTGAGCCAGTTTCGGCCGAAAATTTCGGTGCATCCCTAATCTTGAGTCAACATTTGAGAGGCAACTGGATTGAGAAAGTATAAGAGTCTCTTGCACTTTACCAATTACATTTAATTCAACCAAGATAATTACTCCCCCATATGGAATTGATGAGCTTACAGTCTTTAAATTTTCCATTTATTTTCAGCTCTTTTACGTTCTGTTTTGTTTTATAATTTCATTTATCCATGGCCTTGGGTTGGCGGAACAACATGGCCAAGCTTTCACAGTGTTATTTGCTGCAGAATTCTCAAGGACATAGTATTAAATTGATTAACCATACCATTTACTTTGTTTTACTGAGCGATACAACCATGAGCAGTGACGCCAGCTGCAAATGCTGCAGCTGAACTATTTCAAATGTATGTGTTCAATGTTTGTTTAGAACAGGGAATAGCAGAAATTCAGCCTGCATCAAATAAAATAATTTGTGTTCAAGAAGATGGAGATCATGTCTAAATCCAGGGAAAAAAAAAAAAGGTCAAGAGTGTGGCACTGTTCATGTATAGATGTTACATGCTGTTTTAGATTAGATATAGATTCACATACATATGAAATTCAAATTTAAAATCATTATCAGGATGGCCAACATTAGTATTAATATCACCAACCAATAAAATGTGGTCAGAAAATGTATGAAAAAAAAAACTATTTGGTTTAGGAGGGCGATAGATGATACAAGGATACACACAGGAATATCAAGGTGGAATTTGAACATTAGTACTTCAAAGCCACTAAGAAAGGGGCACAGGTTAAAACTATTTTTACTGACTGTTGTAAGTCCACCTCGCCTACCACTGAGGAGTTTAGTTTAAGAATGCATTACTGGGTGCATTACTGAATGCATTACAATTTGGAAAAAGCCCTTATGTGGCCATATCTAAGTCCAATTTTCTGAGATTTACTTTAAAATTGATTTAGGATAAAGGTTTTATTGGCCAGAGTCTTTATATTTAAAAGTACAGTGTATTTATATTTGTTTTATAAGGCTGATTGTAATCAGCTTCTGGAGTTTAATAAATTTAATGCCTGTTTTAATAATAATATTGACAAAAATAACAAAGTTTGTCATAGTTTTGCCAGCCAGGCCTCTGTTCAGCCCCAGCCACAGTCCTGCCAGATCACTTTCCTGCCTGCCACAGTTCTGCCCTGTGTTGGTGTGTCTCTGTCTTAGTTTCAGTCTCTGTGCCTTTGTTTCAGTCTCTGTTTTAATTCTGTCAGTGTTGCCATAGTTCTGTCAGTTATGGTCATGTTCATGTATCAGTCCTATCTGTCTTTGTTCTCTCTGTTCATACCGTCTCTGTTCTCTTGTAATCCAATCATATCTAAGTCTGTCTGTCACAGTCTGTCAGTCTCTACCTGCCATACTTCTATTCTCACTCACCCCGCCTCTGTCTGACTTCACCTGCCAGCCACTCCCACCTCATCTGCTCACCTGTGCACCCAGCTGTTTTCACTTTCCAATCCGCACTTTATATAAGCCACTCCATTTCCCTCTTACTTTGCCAGATTGTTCTGTCTTTCCCTCATGCTCACGTCTGATCCTTGCTTTAACATTTTTGGATCTACTCTCTCTTGCCTGCTTCTTTTTGGAATCTTCTGCTCATAGTTCATGTTCATAATTCCTGTCTGCCTGCCCCTGGACACTACCCCTTCTGTGACTTTGATGTTTTTGGATCTGAAGATTTCTTTTGCATTTGATTAAGGACATTACCGACAATCCCTGTCATTGTTTGCTGCAAGTCAGTCCTACCACACCCCCGTTACAGTTTGGGTTTGTGGGAAATTACATCTTATTATGTTGTTTAGTCTCAGTAACCAACTCCAGTTCTGGCTACTCTTATTTCTGGATCCTGCTGACAGTATTTTTTAAGTTACTTACACCTTATTGTATTTGCACATAGCTTGACACTTTTTGATTAACTGAAAAACTTGAGCTCTTTTAACATTTCAATATCCAGGTATATGGGGATTGACTCGCCAGTGACCAACAGTTTTGATGCATCCTGCATGTGGTACTAGGAGCAGGAGTGAGTTCAATTAAGAGTGATGTAAATAGTCAATCACGTGGAGGACAGCACAGTGTCGTGCAAATTAGGTTGGAGCCAGGTATGAAGACTAAGAATGCTGGTAAAATGCCCCACACCATGACTCAGTCTTGGGAATTGGGCCATAATCGTTTTTTTTTTCTCTATAAATGCTGTGAATTTTAAAAAGATGAATAAAGTGGCTTCTGTCAGCTTGGACTGCTGATGGGCTGTGCTATTGGCGCCAGTGGGGACTATTACTTTCCTAATTTTTGGGAATGAATCCAGGAGTCCTGGGAGTTTCTCCAGGATGTCCGGTGCAGTAGCTCAAGGAATGCAGCGTGTGACCACATTGATGAAGATTTTCCATTGTTTCCATGTTTCCATTGCCCATTTTAATAGGACCCAGGAGCAAGACGCAGACAAGAAAATGGGTTAAAGGGATTCATTATAGAACTCCAGAAGTAAACGGAAAACTTTGCCGGCACATGGGTGCTGGTGGGCTCTGCTGAGTGACAAGGGAGGTGAGTGAGGAGGGTCTGTCAGGTGGTTTGAGCAGAGAGAGGTTTGCAGGTTTGAGGTTGGAGCTGTGTGGTGGAGGTGCTGAGGCTGCTGACTGGAGACACTGGAGACAAAGGAGAAACAATACCACAAGATGAGTGGAAACAATCTGGCAGCTGGCAGGAACAACAAACCTCCCTTGTTAATCAATTTTGTGTCCCTCAGTCTCAAAGTCCATTGTGGCATAGCCCAGACAGGGGATACGGAGCCCACTGGCAGCTTCAAGCTTAATCACTGAGGAGATTTCAGATTTACTCAGGGAAATGTTTGACAAACACACTATGTTGAATTAAGGTGGCTTGTGAGCCGGTGTCTAACAGTCCTGTCACTTCAATGCCACCCATTTTTACTACAACATGTGGGCATTGGCCGATCAAAGTGGAAGTTGGTCCTTGTAACACATCTCCTTGACTCGACCCTGCTGCCTGGGCCACAGCAGCAGGGGATATTAGTTTAAAGGCAGTGCAGTCTGACCACATTCCCTACAGAATCGAGGAACATGCTCGACTTGCGGGCAACATCTGCAAATGAGCTTACCGTCCACTGACCACATGTTGGAATTGGATGGCAGTTCCCATCGGTAGCCTGTCTCATGCTGTAGTCGGTAGTCTGTTTGGGAATGTGAACCCCCTGGCTTGAGCTCCCGAAGGAGTTCCTGCATCCAGTCCTTTCGCTGGTCATTCAATTTAGACATAATTTGCTGTTTCAACTCAGATTTCCAGTCAGCCTTCTGTGGGTGAGAGTGCAGGTTAGTTGACACCTCTACAGCCATGTATGTTACTTCAGACCATTGGTGTCCACATTGGTCCTTGTGATGGACATCCACAGTCCACACCATCCATGTGCCATTTTAGGATAAATGATTCCAGCACAAATTTTGGTTTAAAAATGTCTATTGTTTCTTTGATTAACATTATGATCATTGTTTTTCCATAGTGGGTCTATCAAAGCCAGCTTAGCTGTACAAAAGGTCGTCTCTCTCAGTACTATTGCTTTAAGACTGTTAATCATTGCACTTGTGAATTCCCACACTGCCGCGGTCCTTGAACGCACCACAGACGATCGTCAGGACATATAGGTGAGTGACTCTGAAGTGTGTGCGACTAAAAGCAGTGAGTTAAGTTGTTGTTTCACATGTGTACCGTTTGTTAATATTTCTGTGCATTTATAAGTTATGTAACAACATGCCAGTCGTTCATTCGTTCGTTCAGTGAAATTTATGTTGTGATGAAGAGTTAGCCACTAATTAGCGGCAGGTCGTTAGCCGCAAACGAGAGTTTATGCTAGCTCGCTATGTAGCAACGCTCTGTTATTTACGTTTACATTTCTCATTTTACCACTTGCTCTGTGGATTGTTTACTGTGATTTAAGTTATAAATAATATTTGAGCCGTATTTAAGTCATGCTCTGTTAGAAACATATTTTAACGGACTGTCTGACATGTTATGTAGTTGTGATGTCAGGTTCATGGTGTTAAGACTGTTATGCTTAGTTAAGGAAGGGATCTGTTGGAGTTTTCGGAGTTACATGGTTTCTTCAGGTCAGTGAACGCACCATAAAAGAGAGCAAGGTGTGTGTGATTGAGAGGAGGGGCGGAAACGGCTAGCTGTTCTGGGGCTGTGTCACCGGAGGTTAGACAGGCTGGTTTGTTGTTTTGGCGTTGGTTACGGCCGACAGTAACCTGTGTTCTGTGTCTGAATAAAGAACAGAGAAACTTGAGAACGCCTCGTAGCCTCGTCAGTGTGAGTCGCTACAATATGTATAATTGACTCAGTATATTTATGTGAACTTGTGTTTCATTTCTAATTATCTGTGTTACTGTGCTTGTGTTGCAGAAACCACACCCACCCACAAACAAATGTTCACTCATGAAAAGCTATATAAACGGTTGAACTTTATTACTGGATTCCTTTCCTCATTCTCCACCTCCCTGCTCATGTGTCCTGACCGACACACTGAAGTGTTTGCTGCCACCTAAGGTCCATACGGTCAGTACAATCTCATACAATAGCCTCCTGTCCCTGTGTGAAATGTAGCCTACCACTGGTTGTGCTATCCAGGATGGGGACACAGGATGGAGAAGCTAACCAGGTCCTTAGGACAGATGGTACCACACAGGCATATCACCCAAATGCAGGAGATATGAACAATGAACCAGCGCAGGAGCTTTCCAAACTTTGCCTCTCTTATTGGGTTGTAGAGGTAATTTCCCATGCTCATACCTATAAAGGTGCATAGATTGTCAACAAGGTGTACGCTCACTCCACCAGGGGCTTGGCTGCATCTTGGGTTCTTTCTAAAGACCCAATCTGATGACAATCAAGTTTTCAGTCTTGTATGTTTCTGTGTTCTTCAGGACATACAGGAGTGGAATAAGCAGTCGATGCCACAGCTGAGCAGGAACTGCAGTGTACCTGTGTTTCAACAACATGGACTCAGATGGCCACGGCTCCATACATCACATACCTGAAGAATCAATTCTGTGAAGTTGTGAGTAGGATTTTTCCATAGGCTTGTGTTATTTTTAACCATTACGTTTCTAATGTTGAGGAGAGCGATACATAAATACAGTACATTAACAGGCTGATATGTCAACTCATAAGCACTCCTGTATAATTGATGATGATTAAAGTTACATCCAAGCCATATTAAGGCATGGGATTTTTTACATGGGAAAAACTTTTAAATATGGCATTTTAATGAGGTAAGAGATGAGTTTTTAGGGGTTTATGATTAAAGTCAATGAAGCACATTATCTGCTCATATTAAGCTAAGATTATTTGTCTTCCCACAGAGGCTCTTGTACTCAGTACTATTGCTTGGGGAAGCAACACACAAACAGTCATGGACATGGCCTTTAGTTTTATTGACTGCGGTTGTACTCAGCTAGACAGATATTTGACATTCTGCCATTGTTGAAGGAGCTGACACTGCATGTGCCCAATGTTTGGCCTGTTTGATTTATGGGTGATAAATTAATAGCCTTTCAATACAAGTTAGTCAGATTAGTTCAGTGTGTCGTTCTGGGGGTCAGTTACAATCAATTTATCTTGTCATTTAATTTAAGAACTTTTCATAACATTTCTGACAACTTCAGCATATTATCTGGATGAGAAAATAAAGATACTTCCCAGGAGTATCACTCAGGACGTTACTGTGAGGCATCACAGATAGCATCAGCATCAGCTCCCTGCAACAAAACAAAAACATTCTCATGGAAAAGTACAAAATGAAAAGAGGGAAGAGAGAATAAAGCACAGTGCTCATTAACATAAAAAAAAAAAACATTTATGTACGGCTAGTGTGTTGTAATAAACCCAGAGTCTGTGTAATACCATGAACCGAGTCACTAAATGTTCCATGCTAGAGAACAGTCTCTGTAGTATACTCTAGCATTGCAAGCTACACACATTTCCACAAACTTGTAATTTGTAAAAAAATAAATAAAACTGTTGACTGATGGCAGGTAGACAGGAGTGAACCAGGGGAGTAAAGACTCTGAGTGCAGAAAGTCGAAGTCATAGTTTAGTTCTTTGTTTTACTCGTTTATTTCCAGTGTATTTTGAGTCCTATGCTCCAGTGTTTTTGGTTAAAGGTTTAGTCTTTTGTTCAGGCTTTGCTTCAATGGCTGGAGGTGTGGTCTTCAGGTGCTGGGGCTGTCCATTCTCTCAGCTGTCCCCAATTTCCTCTAAGGACTAGCAGCTTTCACCTGCAAGCTGCCAGATCGTCCCCTTTGTATGTCTCCTCTCTATACTCCCTTTCCATGCTCTCTGTCTTTGCCCCCATTCTCCAGTGTTTCTTAGGCTTCTTGTGCCTTGTGTTTCCAGTGTTTCCAGTGTCTCTGCTGTCTCTAGTGTTTTGTCCTCATCTTCACCCGTATGTTCCCTGCCGTCCAACCACTGAAGCAACTCCACACGACCTGGACTTCCTTTTTCAGTCACCTGTTTGTTTTTTTTGTGTAAGTCCTGGCGTTTCTTTTGTTGAATAAATCCGTTTTATCCATTCACCCTCGTCTGTGTCTCGGTCCTCGGTCTAATTAAGAACTGAACTTGTGACAAAGACTTTGTCTATGTCCTTAGACAGATACCAGTTATAGGCATAATGTGTCAGACTACACTGGCTCAACATGGAGAAAGCTAAGCTGTTGCAACTGTTAACTAAATGTCATTTGTCATGTCTGCAATGACCATGACTGGTTGGCTTGATGACTGATTTTGTGATGTTTAAAGCCTATGGCCAAATTGCTTAATCACTGATTATTGCTTAATCAATAAGTTTGATAATAAAATAAATACTGTTCAACACGTCATAGGTCTGGATCAATCATCTTAATTCTTATAGACCTATCTCAGTTGGTTGAAGCTGATACAGGAAGTGTGATTTGTATACAAGAATTTAACAAGGCAAATGGGAGAAAATGGAAAACATAGATTTCTTGCGAGATTTGAAGAAATACCTGTATCAGAAAGAGGCATTTGCAAGTGCAGGCCTGTCTTTAATATAGACCTTCGAATAAATGTTACTCTTGTTGTTTGTCCCTTATCCCATGGTGTGGAGGTAAACAAAACCCAGCGGTTATTGTAAAATTTATGGTGACAGTTTCCTCACTGGACAGATGGATGCTGGGATAGGAGAGACTAAAGCAAGAGAATAGGGAAGGATGCTGGGATGGAGGGATGCATGTCTTTGTGAAGGCTGAGGAAAAGTAGAGGAGTAATCAGATGGCTCCAAAACAGAGAAAGCTTTAGAGGATTTCTACGACCCGGCCTTCCGAGAGGACTGATGTGGAAGGCTGGGCTTCTTTGGCCATGGGATGTGCCACTGTTGCTCTGGAAGACGTGAACCTGTCCAATGGTGTGTTTATGCAGGGGATTGGTTTTTCCACCAGACTCACTGCTGCTGCTCACTTCACCACATTTACACCTGTTATTAAAATGCAATCTGTATCTGGACAAAGAAAAGCATTAGTGTAGTATGGGTTGCATTGTGTTTGGATCTCGGGTAGGTATAAACACAATCATTACAATGTGCTGGCATCTGAAGGATAACATAGAAATATTTGTTTTTAGCTAACATAAAATATAGGATGTTGTTCACATTTAGAGTGAGTGAGCAAGAGAGCTGAAAAATACTTAAAGGCTCTCTGCCTTGAAAGTGCGAAAAGATGCATTATTCAACAGAACAGTGTGAAAAATGAAAGCAATGCAAGTGGGAAATGAATGCTATATAGTAAGGAATAACTGTGCAATGCTTCTCTCATCTGTGCAGCTGATCTGTTGTTAACAAGGCACATCATTTATCTAGTCACAGAGTGGGCTACATGCTGCTAATGCCACACACTGGGAAACAATATTTCTTTATACCAAGAAAAGAATAATGTTTTACATTTACTGAATTTACAAGAGGAGACAAATAATTAAGAGAGTTCCCCCTAACTCACAAAAATGTGTGACTTTTTAAGGGTTAGTCTGAGGCTGAAATTAGCTTGCAATGCATTAGTAATACCATAGACTGTATAAAATATGGACTTAGTGTCCGTGACGTCACCCATAGGTTTCTGAAGAGCAAAAATGAAGCAAATCGTAGTGCGCAGCCATCTTGGTAGCCTAGGTAGCCCAGCTAGGTTAAATGCTAAATATCGTTGCTAGCCGGCTAACCCCACGACGATCTCTTTCCCAAACTCAGTGACTAGAATTAGCCGGGGTGACGCCCTTTAGACCGTCAGTGGCTAGTTGTCAATCAAAGTGGCGCCACTTAGATTGACAGCTATGAATTGTGCATAATTGTCATGGAGTAGAAAAACAGCTTATGAGACTAGAGCCATGTTTTGAACCAGGCTGTAAATATGTTTTTTTCTGTTGTAAAATCGGACATTTTAACATGGGGCTCAAATGTAATTGACTCCCTTCTGCAGCCTGCTCTAGTGGTTATTCGAGGAACTGCAGCTTCTTTGCACTTCTGCATTGGCTTCATTTTTCAGCGCCAGAGGTTGCCGCTTGAGTAATACCAGCTGTAAACACAAAGGCAAGATCAAATCATTTTTAACTGCATCACATACACAGATTCAGATCCCATTTTAATACACGACTCTTGTTTGTGAGACTTCCCCTAATGTTTCTTCCCCCAACCAGGTCGTTAGATATTTAATGGAGACATTTGCACGATTCACTTCTCCAGTTAACCTCGTGGCAGACATCGTCTCTGTGAGGTTTCTGCACCAGCTGCTCAGCCTTTATCATGTGACCTTCTGTGTGCAGGTAAATGTCTCGGCTCAGAGGCTGCTGATGAATTGTTTCCATCTCAGCTTGAAGGCGTCATGGGGTTCTAACACTGTGTTGAGTTAATTGGCTGATGATTCCCATGCTGGTGGTAATTAGTGCTTCAGCATAATGTAATTGATCTAATGTGGGGTTTTCTGAGCAGGATGTATGTGATTGGCTGACAGCTTTTGATTTCAGTGCTTTTAACCCCCGTCGGGCATCTCTGTGGACAGAAACTGGGCTGATATTTCCTGTTTTAATTAAAGTGCTTAGAAGTTAGCAGCAAGGGGGAGAGCTCCACCAACACTGTTTCCTTAAGGGCAAATACTGCTCAGTCTATCATGTCATATATAATTCATTCACAGACAGATCGGCAAAAAGGTAGATTAGAAGACTGTGAGACAGGTAACCATAAAAAAAGAAAGAGACAATTAATGTCACTCCCAAAAGAGACAGAGTGTATGAAAATCAAGATGTTACACTTTGACATGAAGGTAGAATATGTAATAAAGGATGGTTCAGGTTGTAAGTGCTCTAAGGGCACCTGGTCCCAAAATATATTATGATATTGGTCAGTCTTCCCATACATGTAAGATCTGCACCAGAATTAAGAATAACACAATTCCAGGGTTAAATAACTTAATGTTTGACCCCTGTATGTTTGGCACCAATATATATGAATCGGAATTGCTCAATAAAAGATATTTGAAATAAATAACTTCATATTTATTAATTTATCATTTCAGTGGAATCTGCACAGTAGGGGCAAAGTAAATCTACATGCATCTTTCACATCGAGTTCAGTTTTGTTGAACTTTGATGTGCAAGCTTTCACAGTTGACCAATACCTTACTGTCAAGACAGTGTTGAGCTTTGAGTGAAGGGAGAGCTGGAGACTCCAAAACAGAGGGAGCTGTCATAGCCTTTAGCTGTGTTGCACCATACACTTTTAAACAACCCTTCTCTGCTGGAGTATAAACTGCTCCACTAAAGAGACACAGTTTACAGGCAGTTGTGAGATAGCAGTCAATGATGCAAATATGTCTCTGAGTAATTTGGGGTTCAGAGTATTGCTCGAGGACACTTCGAAATGTGGAGAGGATGAGCTGGCAATGACACGCAGTTCTTTAATTAAAGGACGACCTGTTCTACTGGCTGAGCCACAGCTGCCTGCTGTCCAGAAAATCCACCTATCAGGATCTCCTGAACTTTCTAATTAACACATCATATTTTGTTTGTTTGATCTGTAAGAACACAGCAGTGTAAAAATGACAATTTGTGGTTTTACAGGCGTATATGTCACTATTTCTTGGGTCTGAGCAGTTGCTAGGCAACCACAGGCGACTCCAGGAAGTTACTGCTCCCAAACAAGAAAGAGTCCCTTGGAACCCAACTCAGTCCTGACATGATTTGGCAAAGTATCATGGGCTTAAGCCTGGCTCTGTTATTTTCGAACATAGTTTATTAAGAAATTTAAATCTCTTGATGCATTCATGCAATGTTGGCAGAATGGGAAGGACAGGAAAAATACCCCTTATTATAACTTGGGAGAGTTCACTCCTTAACCCTTTATAGGCCACTCATTGAAATACTTTGAATTCAAAAATTCAACCTTGGAGTGTTATGGAGGACATAACAAAACTTTTATTTCTTTTGTAACATTTTTCAAAATGTTGGTGTGCAGAAATGACCAAAAATAGACACTAGCCTGATAAAGGGTTAAGACAAGGTAGTTAGCCCTAGTGCTAACCTTGTAGTCACAGCAGATAAATATCCTTCATTAGCTACCTGTTGTATTATGCATTTGTAGCAGTTTGTTACTAAGGTGTAACCAGGCACAAACCACCTCCAGATGTGATCTGATTGTGATCAATTATTCATTCATTCATCATACATTCTGACTGCAAAGTGCATTACATACATTTCCACAAGTGTATTTTTACTTGTATTGTACTAGATCCAGATTGCATGTTAATATCAGGTGGAGACTGTCAGAGGGACTTTGACCTCCTTACCTTTCATCTAACACCACCACCAAATTAAAATCTCTCTTTCACTAAGCCTTTGATTAATGTTAATGTATCTCAAAAATAATGACCATCATCACAACTATCATGCCAAACTTCTCTGAGCCTATGAGCTCTTTCTTTTAGGACACTTCCTTAGCCTTCCCCTAGTGCCACCCTCAGGATAAAATGTCAGTGACAGACAAAAAATATTTTATCATTTTACATCTGGCAGATTGCCATTAATATACTGAGCTCATGCTCCCCAGAGGTTGAAACCTTCAGAATTTATTTTTATGCTTTAGGCTTTTAATCACTTAGAAATATTGATCAGACTGTTTAGTAGATTTTCCCCGTTTTCTTATTAACATATGCATTCCTGTTTCACCAATGAAAACACACATCAAAGTGACACAAACCATCTCTGGAACAAAGCACATAAATACACTCCCTATCTCTGTCACATACACAACAACTCAAAACTCTTTGGGAGCTGAAGCATGGGAGACAAATGGATCGATGTGACCTCCATTAAACCAATCAACAGCAGAAAGAGTCTGCAACTTCTCTGTCCTTCAGCATGCTCTCTCTCTCTCTCTCTCTCTCTCTCTCTCTCTCTCTCTCTCTCTCTCTGTGCTGTCTTGCCATAGACTGTAAAATAAATAGTGGTTAGAGCCACCGTGATGTCATCCATTGGTCTTTGGACTACCATCATGAAGCACTGAGTTTAGCATTTTGGCCAACATGTTGATTTTTTTTTGGAGCCAGAAGTGACCATATTTGGACAAGATGGACAAGTGGTGGTGGATTTGACTGAGAACCCAAGAACAGGTCGCCATGGTAGCAACTGTCAATCACACAATGTAGCCATGCCCTAATGCACAGCCTGCTTTATCGTCTAGTTTACTCTAAATGGGACTACAACTTACAATATGAACATCATACTGTATTGAAGAAGACTTGAAACTTGCAATTGAGATCTAAACAAGAGGAAGATGTTAACTGACGTGATAAATCCAGTGAGAAGCAGGGTCATTTTCTCATATGCTTTTAGACAATCCAACTTCCTTTTGTAACCATTCGTCGCCCCCTGCTTGCCATTAGAAAAAATGCAGGTTTAAGTCACTTCCAAATTGGCTTCACTTTTCAGACTGGAGGCTATGTCCGCTTTGTTTATACAGTCTACTGTAATGACCTCATATTATGTGAGTTTTAGTGTAGTGACTGCTGTTTGTGCTGCTTCTTCTCGTCTTTGCTCTGTTGATGAAGACTGAGTGAGAATGTCAGAGTATATCTTTGTTCTGTTTTGTAAGGATGCATTATCTAATGCATTATACAGTATATGCATGTTTATAGGCATGTTTAAGTGTTTGTGGAAAATGCAAATGGAAAATTATTATTTTTGTGTTTGTCTCTTTTTGATAGGATATGATAGTGTTGTGTGTGTTTTTTCTAGACATATTTTAGTTTTTTTTTAATGTACACATTTATAGACTGAAGTCCAAAGATATGATGATGGAACTCTTTTCCCACCATCTCTTTATACCACTATTGTAGAGAGATGTCTGTAAAACTGTTGACAGGACACCTGCCTCAAATTGCAAATAAGAAACTTGAAGATCCATCCTTGACCAAAACCAGGCTTATATTCAAGCACAGCACACTGTGTGTTACAGGTCTGGAAAAATTTGGAGAGACCAAACAGGAAGTGATAGGCCCTCAGAGAGAGTGTGACTGTTCAAAATCATTGATTTGAATGTGTGACTTCATCATGTAACCAATTGATTTTTACTTCATAATGTTACCTTTGTCTGGAGGCCACCAGGCTTTTTGCTGTGTACACACTTTGTTTATCACCGCTGAAGAGAGAAAGAAAAACCCTGCCACTGTTTCCAGACAGGAATGTCTTTGCTGTAATGCTGTTTTCTACAAACCACAATAGCCATATAGTTTAGCACTATTGGAAATATATTTCTTCATGTTTTTCATTTAAATTTTACATGTAACTCATAACTTCATTATTATGTTCCTTTTCTTCTCAATATAACATAGTCACTGTAATGTCAGATGGTTTCCTGGTGGTAATAACAACAACAACAACAACAATAATAATAATAACAATAATAATAATAAGAAGAATAATGATATTCCTGCCTCTGTGCACTCTGACAGTAGAGCCTGAGTGGACGTGACCGCTGGATGTTTGGCTTCACCTCTGCTCTCTCTCCTGTCTCTCCTGTCAGCCTCCGACACCTCCAAGTTCTCCTCAAAAAGCCTCTGGCCTCATCTGGCACAGTCCAACCTGGAAAGATTCTCTGAAACATCCTCTGCCCTTCATGCTCCGCTGGTTACCACCTGACATTTTGGTGGTAAAAAAGCAATTCAGGAGCATTGATTTGAGGGAAAGGGCTGGCGGCTGGGAAAAGAGGAAAATCGATGGGCGCTACAGAGACGGGGTCAGGTACACAGGTACGCTACAGTTCCTCGACAACAAAAGGCCAATGTAGGGAAAGAGAGCTCAGTGACTCGCAATCAGCTGAAAATCATACGCTGCAGGCTGCGTCAGCAGCTCCCACTGAGAGTAAATTGTCTGTATTGCTATTTCTGCAGGGTTTCTGCACTGTTGGTAATAGTCTGCTTCACTGTGTCTCTACCTCTCTCTCTCTTTCCCTTTCTCTGTCTCTCGCTCTCACGCACACACGCACTGACAGATAAGACACATTTCTTCACTTTGGGCATTTCCTTTGATCAGCAATGGTTAATTAATCTAATTTAAAATGTTCACTGAGAAGACTGAGGAAGCTTGTTCTCTGGTTTGGCTCTTTAAATGCAGGCACTGACTTCAGTAGCACTTGGGTTATTAACTGACAAATGAGCTGTGTCTCAGTGCTGCTTCTGATATCCTGATTTCAACTGAATCATGTGGATTATTCTAGACTCTCATTAACCCTCGTCCACACACTACACATCTTTCATTCCTCTGCTCTCCTGGACTACTGTGTCATAAAAGTAGGACTTTTACATTCATTTAACATGTTTTCTTATTTCTAAAATATATGTGCATGGCAGTTATTTTGGGAAGGACTGTTATGGCACATGAAGTATGATTTAAGGAACAGTTTGACATTCGACATTCAGTTAGAGGTTGAAAGAAGTACAGAACTGCTTATGCAACCTTTGGTACACATTTTATTTTTGTGTCATAATATAGGGGGCAAGTACTTACAGCAAATGCTAAAGGTTTGGCGGACATTGGAACAAAACATTCAACAACAGCAAATCCTACTCAAGCCATACTGAAACAAAGTGGTGAAATGGTTGTGCTTCTCTCCAGTCCACACAGGACAATCTCAGGTCAGCACTATAGAGGTGGTCATATACTCGTAACCACGTGTAAGTACTACAAACTGCTAATGTTAAATATCCTGAAAAGCAGTGGATCAAATGATTCTTTATGGTTGATATCGGGTTCCACCTCAAATATAGCATGTTGCTAAGACAGTTATTGTATTAATTAGAATTTAGAATAAACATTTTTTTTAATCATCCACATTTCTATGTCGTTATGCTAATTTAAAGGAAATCCCTCTTGTAAAGCTCTGGAATTCACAGTAAATATAGAAAGGGTATAATTAAGTATAATTCATGAACTGGTGGGTATTTGTAGACTTAGCCTGCTGAATTTTCTACATTCACACATTCACATGGTTAAAGGTTCAATCTTATTTTTGTAGGTTTTGCCTTTGTTTCTACCTGTTGTACAAGGTAAATGTTAAAATAATGACCCAAACTGCCTGTGGTAAAAATCCATCACAGTTCACAGAGTCACCTCCTGCTTCACGCTGACCTACAGATTCTCTGTGCACTCAACAGTTCAGGGCTGCTCACTCTCACTTTAGAGTTTAAGTTTAGATCATTTGACTAACTGTTGACTTGCAAACAACTTGTCTGATCATTGACTGCTTTCTTGTCCGGTCCATCATCTTTTCAAACATTTCAATTCAATTCAATTCAATTCAATTTTATTTGTATAGCGCCAAATCACAACAAAAGATATCTCAAGGCACTTTACATACAGAGCAGGTCAAGAGACCTGACAACATATAGAGACCCAACAGTTCCCATCATGAGCAGCATTTGATGCGACAGTGGCGAGGAAAAACTTCCTTTTAACAGGCAGAAACCTCCATGTTCCTGGATGTCAGCATTTACTTTGGTGATGCTATTATTATTAATTCTGACATAACCCTTTAACTCTCTTGTTCTCTTAAGGGTCAAAGATGATTCATCATGGTTTTGCCCATTCGGCCTCTCTGTCCCTCTCTTCAGCCACATTCCCACTTCCTGTTTGCCTGGGTGTCCATTTCCTTGCTGTCTTGTACCTGCCCTGTGAACAATTATGTATATAATCAATGAACTTGCATCCCCTCTGTCATCAAACAGACTGAACCACGTCTTTATTTTTAATAAAAGAACATTATCAGTAAACCAGCAGTCAATACATCGCTCCTGGATCTTTTGTCCTTGGAGAAAACAGTGTTGTGTGGAGCACTAATAAAAAACTCAAAATCAGACCTGCGTGTTTGTGTGTGTAGGTGGATGAGGCGTAAAGACAGCAGTGTCATAATAACAGGGACTATAATTATTGGAAGCAGGTCTGATAAGGATGAGGTGAAGCTTCTCACAGCAGACTCGCTGGTGGGACTGAATAATAAATGAAAGGCAGAGATGAAAGGGACTGTGGGTCGCCCCCTGCACGCCTCACAGCATCCTCCGAGGAAAACAAGAGCATTCTGGGGGAATAAACAGGATATTTAAAGATAATCAAATATGGACGCTTCCCCTGGCAAAACATCCGATTGTGTGACGCGATAGGAGCTGGAGAGAGCAAGACAGAAAGACCTGGTTAGAAGTTGACCATCTAGAGAGTGAGTTAAATTAAATTCAAACTGGCCAGATTTACATGAACCTGAAGGAATTGCTTACCAAGCTGAAAGGCAAAGTGCATCTGTCCCATTGCCAGCTGATTTAATTTACAGTGTTAGGCACCTATTTTTACTCGAAAAATACCTCCATCTGTGCCCCCAGGGAGCTAGGTGATCATCATCAATCAGACCGATGGCAAAGCCACTGTACAGGCTTTAATGTTCCACCACTCCAAAGGAACAGTGGATGTAATGGAACTATTTTTGTCTGCTCTCTCCCCCAGAGTCAGATAGGAAGATTGATATAAGTTGCATCTGTGTGTTCAGACAGAGATGGGGCCAGTCTGTGTTTTCACAAAAACAACCAAATAAAAGACAAGCTGGCGGTAAAAGTCACTGAGGTCCAGACCTCCGGGACCCCATTGGTAGCTACAGAGTTGTCTGCCCCTCCCTTTTCCATGTGGCTGGTGAGTCCTGTCTCATCTGAAATCCCACAATCCCTTGAGATGCTTGTTCGCATCCACAGAGAACGAGTAAGGGTGAACATCACTGTGCTGCATTCAGCGGGTCTTCACAGTCAGCTTATATAATATTTTGATCTCCACCATCTGCTGAGAAAAATATCTGGCTCTTTAGCTGCTAAATGCTCCAGTGCATTCACTTTTTGTTGGACAGGTAGCTTACAGTGAGTCTTTTGAGCTTTTCTCATGGCAAACCACTGCCTGCTGCTCCTGAAGATGATGCTATGAAAGCAGTGACAGTGAGCAAAACCAGCCCAAAACAACAGCACTGAGGTAAAAGAAGTATCAAGTCATAAAGAACTAAGAGGAACTGTAGAGTTGGTCAGAATTCTCTGTAGGTTCAAATGACATGTTATCATTTGATCTGCAGTAAATATGCCTATCTATGTCATTTGTGTAGTTAACATAGTAGTAGTAGTTAGGGGTGGGCATCGTTTGAATTTGAACGATCCCGATTCCAATTTTGATTCCTCGAAATTGGAATCGAAATTTCGATTCCGGTTCCTAACATTTCTCGATTCCGATTCTTGTAAGAGACAGGGTGAAAAAGTTCTTTCTCCATTAATTTTAAAACTATAAACTAATGTACTTTCCTCTGAATTTCTCACAGTATCTTTATCAAATGTATGAACTTCAATATATATGTTAAGAATTTTCCTCTCACATGGGTACACTTTTCACAAGAGAGCTTTATTTTAAACATCTTTAGTGTCCGGTGCTGTTGCAGGTACATGTTGCATAGCTCCCACTAACGGGCAAACAAAAACACTTCAATCCAGTCCAGATCCGCACACTTTCCATGGCTATGCACCTACACTCCTGTAGGGCCCTATAAATTCCGTTTTATTTTTTCCCAAATTCCGTTTTTTTCCATTTTAATTTTTTGGAATTCCATTTTTTTTTTACCTTTTACTCATTTTTCCACAAAAGAGTGTGTTTTAATAATGTTTATGAATAAAATGCACACTAATTAAATAGAAATGACCTTACATTCATTGAGGCGACACAATATTGCACTTTTCCTCAATACTTTATTGCTGCTTCATGCAACACAACATTGCACTAAGTACTTCAAATAAAAAATGTTTCCGGTGAAAACAAATGACATATTAAGAAATAATAATAAAGAGTTCAATTAGCCTTTTTTCTTCAAATGAAAATATGCTTGACTTTAAAAAAAAAAAAAAAAGACTTTTGGACAACAGGTGGTCATCACATTAATTTTTCTGCTTCCAGTCAACAGAGTGTTGACAAAATGTATAAAATAACACGTCATCTGACTGCTCAGCTCTGTATTTAGGCATTAGCGTCGTATTACGTAGCTTTTTAGCAGACGGGGGGACCGCCATGTTTTCATATGGTTTGTAAAGGGGCGGGGGGAAGGGGTTGTGTCACATTGATTAGCAACCCCCGGGAACAACTGCCCATAATATTCCGCATTAAAAATAAATTCCATTTTTATTGTACAATTCCGCGATTCCGGAAATTATAGGGCCTTATAACAGTGAGCACACAAATGACTTTGTATATTCTACAGAAACACTGTGAATGCTTCATTAGAACTTTTTTACTAAACTTTCCTGTCATGTCAAACTCAGTCACTCCCTCCCATCCTGCAGTAGCTGCTCGCCCACTTTTCCCATCATTAGACCTTCCCACCTGTTCCCACTTTCCCTAATCGGCCCTGCAGTGTCCACTCATTCCCTGCCAGATTGTCCATTGTGCTTCGGCCTTGAGCTTTTCAGCTTCTTATTCAGCTTGTCTGACCTCTTTATGGATATCCAGATATTTCTTATTGACCCAAATAAAAATGAACTTTTACATAACTCGCTTGTGTAGGAGTTGTGCATCTGGGTTCAGACCTTGTTTTGCACTCGGCTTTCACAGTCCCAATGCAGAAATGTTGCACTTAATGGAAGGCTTCGTTAGTAAATAAAATAAAAACATTTTCCATGTGAACTTGAGCTCAGTGAGTTGAAACCTCATTCTCTTCTCATAAGATTTTTCTTACTTTTTCCTGCAGGTGAAGTTTGTTAAGTGTATGCTAATGGTGTGTGAGTCTATAGTGATTTTTAGGAGCATACCCCACTTTATTACACAAGGGAAATTACTGCAGTTACACAGTAATTACACTCAAAAAGACATGCAAGGGAGACGGTGCTCACAAGTGATTACCTCTTGTGAGAATGCGACATTTAGTTTAGGTGTGCTTGTCGTGTTTAAGAGTAGTGGTGAGGAATTGGTGAGGCTCCAAGGGGTTCACACATTCTCTCAGAATCTCCTGATCCCACGGGGTTCTGAGCAAGAGTCTGATGCTTATTACCGAGGCAGAGATGGCAGTTACTGTAAGAAACGTCTCTTCCTGTTGATGTTTGCCTCTGTAGCCATCACTGCCACTCTGTCGCTGTGGGAATAGAAAAGTAAATGTGAAAGGGAGACGGCTGTCCTCGTTTCTCAGGACTTGTGGTGGTGGGAGTTCTTCAAATCCCAGAAGAAAAGAAACAGATACAGGCTCCTTCTTTCTGCAGATTCTGACAGTTAAGTTTTTGTCTTAATACTGTGGGTTGTGTTTGCTCACATATATGTACTACACCACATACAAACACAGCTCGGCTGAAGGTGAACAGTTTAACTCCTCTCAACTAAACCTAAACCTGACTAAATCTCTATGTAAAAGAATTTACTGAATAAAATGAGACAAAGTTAGAGCAACGTTATTCACTTCACTTTAACCTGTGATTTGAATTTGAGTTCTGTCACAAGGTAACTACTACTAGGGTTGGGCATCGAGTATCGAGCATCGATTGGAACCGGGACTAACATCGGAATCGTTCAAATTTTTAAATTTCGATTCCTAATTTTGATGCCCAGTCTGCCGACGAAGAAGAAGCCACCAGAAGAGAAACCGCAGTAGTAGGGCCCTATAATTTTCGCAATCGCGGAATTGGACAATAAAAATGGAATTTAATTTTAATGCGGAATATCGCGGAAATGTTGTTTTCATGAGAAAGAGGAACATAAACCTGGGCAATTGTTCCCGGGGGTTGCTAATCAATGTGACACAACCCCTGCCCGCCGCCCCTTTCCAAACAACATGCAAACATGGCGGTCCCCCCATCTGCTAAAAAGCTACGTAATACGACGCTAACGCCTAAATACAGAGCTGAGCAGTTCCCGTCTATGTGTCAGGTGACGTGTTATTTTGTACATTTTGTCAACACTCTGTTGACTGGAAGCAGAAAAATTAATGTGATGACCACCTGTTGTCCAAAAGTCATATTTTTTTTTAAAGTCAAGTATATTTTCACTTGAAGAAAAAAGGCTAATTGAACTCTTTATTATTATTTCTTAATATGTCATTTGTTTTCACCGGAAACATTTTTTATTTGAAGTACTTAGTGCAATGTTGTGTTGCATGAAGCAGCAATAAAGTATTGAGGAAAAGTGCAATATTGTGTCGCCTCAATGAATGTAAGGTCATTTCTATTTAATTAGTGTGCATTTTATTCATAAACATTATTAAAACACACTCTTTTGTGGTGAAATATGAGTAAAAGGTTTAAAAAAAATGGAATTTCAAAAAATTTAAATGGAAAAAAATGGAATTTGGGAAAAAATCAAACGGAATTTGGGAAAAAATAAAATGGAATTTATAGGGCCCTACTGTCATCCATCAGCAAATGAAGTTTGCTCAGTTTCCCTTGCATGATCATGTTGAATATGGGTGTTTATACAATTGAGCCATCTTCATTACTGAGCAGATTCAGTCCACTCATGAAGACCATGGGATGCTGTTGAAAGCACCAGAAAAAGCTAAAAAAGTTTGTGTTTTTTTGCCAGCCTACTAAAAATGCTATTCCCAGGGTTGTGATAGGATGAGTGACTGATTACCTTGATGATGACTAGGATCTCACTGACTGTGATACTTTACAGGCACGTGTGCCACTGCAGTGCATTTTAGTTGAACTTTGTGGACAGTGAAATGCTTTGCAGTTCTTATAATTGACAGGCCTGTAGGCAGAGGTGTTTGTATGCAAGCTGTTGATTACGACCCACATCAAGTGTGTGGGAGTGCAAATCAGCCTCAAGCACAACCTAAGTCTCCTAAGCAGGGCCTCCAGGATTCCTATCAGCTGCTCCAATTTTTGGGTTTGCTAATGTCATGTTCTTGTAATTCTGTATCCACTGGTGACAACTTCCTCTAGCAATTGACTCTTATTGATTTTAAATGCCAGTTAGAAACCTGGTTATGCACATATGTGGCCAAGAAATCCTTTGTCTCCAGGAGAATTCTAGTCGGAGAAATCAGTTTTCTAGAAGAAGATGCAGTGAGTGAGTTAGATTTTCAGCCAGGTTAGCAGCATGCTCTGGCAATGTTGGTTAGTCAGTCCAACCTTTTGGTCCAAACAGCTACGTCTCAACACCTATGAGCTACATCACCATGGAATTGTGTAGTGACATTCATATTCCTCACAGGCTGAATCCTATTGTCTTTGCTTCTCTGAATTTTCCTCTTTGCTACCAGCAACTCATTTTTTTCAGCTAAGCTAAGTAAAATACCTCATTCATCATCCACATGCATTGACACAAAATTTAGTTCAGACATTCATATTCCCCTCAGGATGAACTGTAGTAGCTTTAGTGGTTACGATCACCATTGTAACGCGTCCACAACTCGAGCTTAATGTCAAAAAACTGCAAAACTAATTACATTGCCACCAGGCTCAGCAGTATTAATTAGCAAGTGTTAGCATGCTAGCAGGCTGACATGGTAAACATGGCCTACCATTAGGTACTCAACATCCAACATGTTAGCATATTGATGTTAACATTTAGCTCGGCACCACTGTGTCTGAGCACAGGCTCACAGAGCTGCTAGTACGGCAGTACACCAGACTAAGTCTGATTAAACAGAACATAATGTATATTTCTGTTTGTCAACACATAGTGGTGTCCAATAAAAAGCTTCCTTTGTTTAAGTCATCCCCCCTACTTCTGTCTTGCCACACAGCCCCTGGTCTGCTCATCCACTATTAACAACACTCAGAGCTGTGCTCAAACAAACAATTCTGTCGTCAAAATGGAACGATTACAAGCTCACAGACTCAAAAAAGGCTCCTAACTTCAACAGCAGCTGTCAGTACGGGAGCGTTGTGTTGTTCTTTCAAAGGTATGCATTACATTTTGGGATGAAGCTCATAGCTATGGAAGCGCTGAACTGCCAGGGCTCAAAAATAAAAATGAATCAGTAACGTGAACCGTATCACGTTAAAACGTGATAAATGAGTTTCACGTTTTAACGTGATAAACATTTATCACGTAAGAACCTGATAAGTTGGTATCACATTATAACTTATATTGTTAAAGCGTACAGAGCACTGAAACACGGAGGACTATGGCTTGTTTACACGATTTGTTTAAATCTACTTCATGCTGAGATTCTGCAGTTACTGCACACGGTGGATGATAGTATGCATTTGCTAAGAAGGATTTTAAAGTGCATGGGACTGTACAGAAGGGGGAATATGTCCGATCCTCTCGTGGTAGCGTTATTTCTCATTGATCAGCTGGGAGGGCACTATCTCAGATGTAAGCTGGGTATGTTGTGACCCAAAGTACAGTGAGGCACTTAAAGTTTTCAGACCCCCGTGGCGTGGAGCAAAGACGAAGAAATCGCCTGATACGACGCACATACGTTATCATACGCACATACCAACTTATCACGTGAAACTTATCACGTTATAACGTGATAAATGTTTATCACGTTATAACATGATACTGATCCATTTTTATTTTTGAGCACTGGCAGTTCAGCGCTTCCGTACATATCAAATCTACTCCTACTCCTAAATATAATCTTGTTTCTTTGATGTGTGCATTATTCTGCCAAACTCCATATGGCAGTGAAGAAAAAACAGCCATGACTTGTTTTTCAAGACTTTGTTTTGAATTAATGACTTCGAAGTCCAATTGACAGGGCTGAAATTATATTATATATTATATACTCAAGTATTATGAAGTCTGTCATTTAATGTATGGGGGTGCATCTCTCTTTTCACTGTTGACTGCCACATTGTTTTGTTCTCATTCTGGTGACATCTGCCAAGAGTTCAGGACAAGGTTCGGCATGAACATAAATCTGAGTGGATCATTTCTGTATCTCACTGGGGAAATAAACAGAACACCAGCGAGAGTGGCGTAGAGACAGAGGGGTGGGGGAGGAGAGCATCTCTTCTGTGACAAAAAGCATTCATCTAATTGGCAAACAAAATTGTTGGTACGTCAGGTTATGTACATTTTGGTGCTGTTTGCTGTATTTAGAGAGAAGTGAACTGAAATCCAGTCTAAATCAAAGTCTAGACGTTTCAGTGCTGACAAGTTAACCTGAGGCCCTTAAAAGAAAACACATAGGCACACAGAGTAAAATACATGCGCATGTCTCTCACACACACAGATTTATGCATGCAAACACACATCAGGTGAAGACTGGCTCCTTGATTCACTAGACAATGTGTTATGTGGAATGTGACCTTTCCAAGTGATCCCACTGATGGAATGAAAGGTACTGAAACACCCACAATGCACTACCCCCTCTCAGGAGAAATGTCAGTAATTAGAGCTCAGGCTCAGCACTCCGAGAGGTTACAGGCCAAATCGCTCCACAGACACAAATAGTGGAGAGTGAGGACTATGAGTGGGTAGAATGAGAAGAGCAGAACATGTGACTTATTTTGCACAGTCTGAACAGTGACATCATAAATCTCCTGTCAATCATGTCTGGATTATGAATCAGTTGCATTGAGATTTTTCTGGATTTGCAGAAATATACTGTAGCTGATCTGACCTCTTTACCATAGTGCTTTTATTGGCATGTTCCATGTTCTTTGTCTTCCTCTGTCTTTGAATTTTAGAGACACATGATGAGGCGGTGTTTCTTATGACTTTCTTATTGATTTATATTATTATCGAGACTAATCAAATAATAACGAACAGTTCTCCTAGAATTATGAGTATAGCCATTGTCTAGAGAGCGTTATGACAAGGATATGGAACAGCCCCAACGAAATCCACAGTCTATTTTGAGGGATTGAATGTACTCAGCAAATTTCATCTAAATCTACCTTTTAGATTGTGAGATCTTTTGTGCACAGGTGACATTTTAACCAGAGTGCGAGAAGACAGCTGACAGAAATGGTGAACATTCTAGGAATATAAATGTGCTTCCTAAATTTCATAGCAATTTGTCCAAAAGCCAACATTTTGGGCCATTAGAGAAATGGTCAGCAGGTCCCCATAATAATTAGGGGTCATCCTATGGGCACTGTCATTATCCACAGCACATTTTGTGGTCTCCAGTCCAGATTCCACTTAGTTAAGCACTTAGTTAAGGTAAGCGAACAACTAGGGTTCTGTTTTAAAAGCAAAGAACAGCAGTGATTGTTGGTAGGAAACGAAAACGAGTAAAGGTCTCTTGTCTTAGAGCCTGACATTTGATTGACTCTTCCATCTACCCTGACCTCCTCCCTGCTCAGCTGCTCTATAGTAACATCACTTGACTTCCTCCTTTGCTGCTGTTATAATTCCTGCAGCCGCTAGAGGGGGCATTTGGACATAAACAGACATCGTTTTGGAGCGCTTGCTGAAATGAGTTTCTCATATGATGATGTTGAATGATAAACTTGTTAATTAAAGAACACATTTAGGCTACAAAATAAAGTACCCGTTCCATTTTAAACTTTTCTCATTAATTTGTGTGCCCTGTTAAAGTTAAGGTCAACATTAAGATTAATTATGGCACCATATTAAAAACGCTTCACCAGATCTAGTCTTATTTAATTCATATAGGCAACATGCACAGCAACATGTCTCCCATAATCAGATACTGTAATTATACATGAAAGCACTATAGAAGGAGACTGCCGTTCTCATGAAAACATCCACATTTGAGTTGAAGTCATTAACCCTGCCAACCCTCTACCAATCTTGTTCATCAGCAATAAACTTAACATATAGTTATGTAGCATACTGCTTTGAATAACATTCCCACATTTACAAACTGTTGCAATGGCAAAAAGGGAGAATTAAGTGTAACAGAGGTGAGCTGCCATTCTTCTGAAAACATCCACATTAGAGATGAAAAAAGAGACAGAAACAAAGAACTCCATTATACGAGGTCATTTGTACTAAAACTAAACAGACGCCTCTCTCTCAATGTGATCCATAGTCCTGAGCTCCATTATCTGGGAGTTGCACTTAGTCACTTTAAGTTTCACACAAGCTTCGAAGTGGGCAGTCGTCAAATGAGAGGGGGTATAGGACGAAGTGAGTGCACTCTTCATGTGTGACAATATCTGCTCACGGAGATATGTTGATTCGAAGGTTGTCAGTGAAGCCAAGGCAATGTTCCAAAGACAGCTAAAGCTATCCAGCAGTTGAAAGTGCAAGTTCCACGATCATGTACTGCTGTGGTGTACAGCTGATTCTGTAGCTTTGCAAACCTTATCACCCACAGTATTGAAATCTTCAGCTTAATCAGCTGCATTACCATTCTCTGTGCATCCAGCCAGTCGATCAGAGAAATCCAGTTCATGTCCATCGAAGCTCCTGACTTTGATCAACAATGAGAACATGGGTCCATACTTCCACTACTTACACAAGCTGCCCACGTGTTGTACATGTCCAAAACAGTGTGTCCTCCACTTTCCAGTGGGACTGAGCTTGTGGAGGTGTAATATCTGTAAAAAGCTTCACACCCCACTTCTCATCCTCAGGCTCTGGTGAGACCTTTACGGCATCAAAGCAGCTGAGAAAGCACTGCAAAACTGAAACCACGTAACTGCTGGGTGATTATCTTTGTATGAGCAGCCCATTCTGAGCCGGAACAGTCCCTGGACTGTCAATCAGAGCTTGGGAGCAAGCAAGACTTAAAAGTCCATCAGCAGGGTCCGGAACAAGGAAAGGAAAGATCCAAAAGCACCAGGAAACAGGCTGCAACGCTTGACACAAGCTTGACAGACAAACTGGCACAGAGTGAAGGGAGCATGCACGTTAAATACTGTAGCAGGGGAGGATAACAGGTGAAATTAATCAGGGCATGGTACAGGATTAAACAGAACAGAACGCTAATGTTATTAGTAACGCCTGTGCTTTTCAGTCAAAAATGTCTGCTGTGATTGTCTTTTACAACTATGAAGTACCTGCCAAAAGGGGTATGCTGTGAGGCTGTTGGTTTTATTTGTTTATTGATTTTTTTTTTCCTTAGATAGTGAAGGCATGACTCCCCCAGATACTGCCTCTGATTGGCTTGCCTTAATATTCTTACACTAACCCTGACCAACTAACACTCCTCGAGCACATAACCTCCTTATGCCAAAACCTAACCAACCCAACCAAGGAAGGCAATGAGTACTAGCCAATCAGAGGCAGAGTTGCCATCACAGGACAGTCACGGGAGTGGGTTTGGTTCAAGGCACCATGTGGTTCAAGGTGTGGGTGAGACTGAGGGTGGATGTAATGTATGGACCACTCATGGAATGGTACCAGTGTCTGGATAAGAAAGCTCAGGTTTATCAGTGCCAGACTATATCTACTGACCTTCATATGTGATGTCTGCAGCACAGGCTCTCTCTCAGTGGGTGTAATAAACTAGTTCACACTGAACAATAATTTTGGTAATGTAATGTCAATCATAATCCTCCTGATTGCTGTTTTCTCATGTCTTTTGATTCTTGGACATTTGATCCTGCATTAATGATAATGATGAATTCAGCATACAAGACTTGTCTGCTGAAAAGTATTGTCATGTTTGTGTGTGTGTTTTTATACTACCTTCTATTGGATAGGCAGGATTTGTTCTTCTACATTTATCAATAAGTTGGACACAGAAATAAAGCAAAACCATGACGATGTCAGTGTTATTTCTGGAACACTGCTGAAATTATTATTATTATTTGTCCAATATTTGCAAGAAAGATTCTTCAAAAGGCAACAACACCAAAAACTCGCCCACAAGATCAAGTTCAGTGTCTCCATGCCATTAATTATGCATAACTTTAAGCCTTAATATAATTTAAGTGAGTTCACGAAATTCAACCCCATACAGTTATCACGAAGAGGGAAATTAACTATTGACACCAAAACTGTTTGTTGCACCAGGCTGTAAACAAACATTAATTTCGCTGTAAAAGTCATTTTAATATGGGGGTCTATGGAGACTGACTCGCTTTTGGAGCCAGCCTCAAGTGGCCATATGAGGAACTGCAGTTTTTGGTTCTTGGCTTTATTTTTCACCCTCAGAAGTTGCCACTTGGGTTAAACTGAGTTGTATGAATAGAATGAATTGAAACCAACGGGCCTCGGAAGGTTGGAAAACCACTTGAGCACCACTTGAATGAACTGATAACTGGTTGTCAGTAATGTCAACTGTAAGCACTGTGAATTTACTGGACTGACCGTTGAAATCTGGCGGCATGGTCCTTTAAGGATGATAACTTTAAGTGAGCTGATCTGGTTGATGAGCAATTAAATTCTCTCTTTTGGACTGAAAAGCAAATGTTTAATCACCTGCTTCCAATGGTTGGACTTTGCATCAAAATGTGATTACATTCCAGCATTTGCCAACACTCATACAGATGGCAGGCATGCAAGCACCATCATTTTTTCATATCAATTCCTGCATCTGTGGAAGAATAAGAAGACTTTTCAGTGCCAAATTTAAAGCTTTGCTTCATATACTGTAAGTAGAGCAGGAGTTCTGCCCTTGAAGCGTGAATGCAAATTTAGAGGCAGAAATCATTAGAGCTGTCTTGGCGGCTTCCTATAAGCCTGCCCTCTCTCTCTCTCTCTCTCTCTCTCTCTCTCTCTCTCTGCGGGTCCCTGTGTCTCTGGGACAGATGGTGAGTGTCAGCAGCATGCCAGTCCTCATATCTCACTATGGGCCTCTGCCATGGAGAGAGATGTTTTTTCACAATGTCTGGGTGTGTCTTTTTAATCCAATGAAGGAAGTGAGAGAGAGAGGAGAGAAATGCATGAAGATGGAAGTAAAGCAGACGAGGAGAAAGAGGAAAAGAGGATGAGAGTGAATGAGATAGGAGGAGGGAGAGCCATGCAGGAAAAGGATGCGATGGAGAGATTGGTGAGACGGCAGTGTAGGAGTGACATGGAATGGAGAGATAAAGAAAAGAAATTGCATGGAGAGAGTGACGGGAGGAAAGGAGATGAGAGGGCGAGGAATGGATGAGAGTTGGAGGGAGTGAGGAGAGGTAAGGAGGGATTTTCTTAGTCTTTCAAGTCAGACTTATCTGGCATATTCAGTGAAGCTGATTGGTTTGGTTGCCATGGTGATGTAGTGGGCTTGGGAGGGAGAGAATGAGGGAGACTTTTGAGTTTTGATATCCTTCAATAAAACACTTCTCTTTAAAAAACCACCCCGTGCAGTACTCCACACATGCACGTGTACTTGCACACACACACACACACACACACACACACACACACACACACACACACACACACACACAGAAAAATACATTTGCTGCACCACAAAACCCACACATTCTGGCACCCAGAGCCCCACCATCACCAACACTCTCTCTCTCTCACACACACACACACACTGCAACTAAACAAAGGGAAAATGAGCAGTAAATCCCTGACAAACCTAATGCCAATACATGGAAATACTTGTCTACAAATTGCATGCCCCAAATGTTATAATTCGAGTGTTCATCATGCAACTTTCAGTGACTGACTCCACTGATCATCAGTTGCTGAAATGTTGGACTTTTCTTTTAACAGTTGACAGTGAAAATAGTTGTCTTACTGTTAAAGAGCTTTGACATGCCCATTTGTCTCAGTTTGTGTTTGGAGGGTCTAACAAAGAGATGTTATTGAGTTGCATTACAGGAAGTATGAGATCCTGGGAGTCACCCTTTAACTAAGAATTTCTTTTTCCCCATACCTTGCCATACCTTGACCATGCGGTAGCTGCTATGCTGAATATACTAGGAATAATCTGGAGCTGTGGTCAAATATCAATATCAATGTTACTTCGGGCAAAGGTCTGACTTAACAGCTAGTGTGTACTGGAGTCTCCAAGCATCTATACTTGGACCACTTCTATTTAGTCTGTAAATAACTAATCTATGATCACAGTGTTTCAATAATCGCTGACGTGATTGTCAAAGACTATCAAAAATAGTACATAAAAATTGAAAGAAAAAAAAACAGTAAATACTATTGATAATATGTAACAAAGCTATAGCTTAAACTATATTACTATGGTTGGAGGTGACGTACAGTTCATAAAGCACATACATGTCACAATACATTGTGCAAAAAGAGAATATTATTAGGAGAACACAAGCAAGCTATATATATAATATGATCGATAAATTATGAAAATCTCAGACTTGTTTTTTTAAATTTTATACTATACAACTACCACTATACCAGCCGGCGTGGTGGTGAAGTGGTTAGCACTGCCGCCTCACAGAAAGGACGGTTCCAGATGGTCTTAATTTGGTCAGAGAGACAGATGATTGAATGCAGCTCTAGGATTGGATGATAAAGATTTGAGTCATCAAGAACTGAACATTTAGAAAGTCAGCTGGGGGTGGGCAAAATTATATGTAACTTGACATCATATACATTTCTCAGACTATTTATACAATGAACTGTCTGACATTTCTGAAAGAAAGTCTCAGTCAGTGATTTCTATCACCCACATTTGAATGAACATATTCGAGAGGACATGACGAGATTACAGAAGTAACTGAGCACCAGATGACTTTGTCACACAATATCATTTGCTGATTCCCCACTATGATGGCATTTCTGTGTCCTCTCATTTTTTTAATGAAGGCATTTATCTCTTTAGATCCATGTGCACCCTGTAGTGTTTTTATCTGTTGCTATGGTGATAAAGAGGGTGTTAGAGTTAGGGTTGCATGTAAAAAGAGATCCCCATTTGGAGGCAAACAGGGTCATTATGCTTACCTCCATCCAGTGGCACAAATAATCTCAGCCCTGCATGCAGCCTCAGTGAGTCGCCTTTTAATACAAATTGCTGCACAAAGTAAAGTAAACACATGTGCAAGTGATTATATTATAACATCAACCTCTCAACGTATTGTAATTACTGTGTGAGGCTTTCACTAGTTACAACATTAAAGGACACTTTATGTCTGTCATACTTCATTAGATCTTTATTATATATGACTAACTATTTATATATGCATAGGAGGCTCCCAGTCTGTTTCAACATAAAAGTATGTTCATAAAACTTTAGACTAATCCCAATATATAAAAAATGTAGTCCTAGCAATAAACCTGACAACACAGGATTGGAACCTGTTATCTACAATACAGATATTGTTTGATACAAACTGCTTATTCAGCCAAGCCTAATAGTTTACTTATAATGCTAATAATATAAAGGTTCAAGTGTACATAAAAATAAACTTTTAATCACAGTCTTGTTGAGGGCCCTCCCCATGTTGGGGCCGTGGGTTCCACTACTCCAGTCACTACTATGCCCCTGCCAACATCCCTGTTGTCTCAGCTATTTCTTTTTGTATTTCTTTACTGCTAGAATCTTTTATGCGCAAATTGTTAATGTGCATAAGAACAAATGGACGGAAACATACTGTATCTACTGGCAAGTGGGAAGAAGCAGCTGGTGGCTCTCTTTGTATCACAACCTGCAGCCCCATCAGACAAACAGAGGGAGTCACTGGCAACAAAGAGGGGACCACTGACATGAGGTGACTTCTCCTCAGTCATCAGTATTTCTCTTTAAACAGGTGTCAGTTGACTCTTGTGGTCATGAAGTTTACCCCCATTCATTTACTATGGGACATGAGTGAATTGCTTTACAAGGTATTGTGGGATTTTATGCGATGCGGGGCTGACCAGTAAACTTTTAAACTTCATGCAAATTAGGACAAAATTTTTGGAAACACCACGGTGTCAATCACCATAGTGATTTGCCAGTGGACGAATGTGGATCCCTCTTTTCTGTGTCCCTAGCCTCCAGAATTACAGATACAAACAAAAAAAGTGCTGCTTGGCACAGAAAGTGCGGGTTGCTTATCTCCACCATGTTTGCTAATGAGAAAGCTGCTTGATAGTTTGTGAGCCTTGACACGCCCACAGTGACAAGCGAGAAGGAGCGGGGGTGATCGTTTCATTTGTTTGCTTCCAGTGGGTCGCCTCAATTATCCAGCACTACAATCAGATTTACTTCAAACAGAAAAGAGCGTGTTGGTGGAGCTGTGTGTCACAGTGAGAATAATACATGACAGTATCAGTGTGTTGAGCTCTATGAGCAGTGGGAGTTAGAATTGTAAAGAATTCATACATCCCCAAGTTGTTCGAGGGGCTGTCCTCACTTCCACATGGCTTGGTATGAAGCAGCATTCACGAACACAGAGCAGTGCTGCATCGTCCACAGAGGAAAATTGCAAGGGCTGTTATATGGAATTTCTTTAAGGAGAGAAAAGCAGAGGTGTTTTTGAAAAGTATTGCTCCTCTTATTCACCTTGTTTCTGTTTCTGCTGCAGCTTCCACCTCTGCTGTGATTAGAGCATACTCAGCCTCCCAGCAACTCAACGCAATTTCTTCTCCATAAAATGCTCCCGTACACAGTCAACACTATAACCACACACATGCACATACACACATCCACACATACAGAATGCACGTATGATCTACATATAAATGTGCACACGAACGTGAGAGAAACAGCATGTGTACAAATTCCCCATGTATTTTCATACACACACACACACACACACACACACACACACACTCCACACAAAATGCAAGTACACAAGCACCCATCTGAATGTTGAGAAAAACAAGTCAGATAAATCCATGCTTGCTCACACGCGCACTCACACACGCACACACACCTGCTCAGGGGAGATAAGTGTTGAAGCTGTGAACAGAGCCAGAGTCTTCTGAGCCTGTAAAGTGAAAGCTGCAGCGCTGCTTCCCTCACAGCCTGACTGCTCACAGCTGCTCTGCTGCGAGCTCCATCCACCCGTCCATTCACACAGCTCCACTTTGGCCACACATTTTGCCTGCAAATTACAGAACAGCAGAATNTAACCTCACGGTATATATCATATGCTGCCATTCAGTGCCAATCATAGACTGTATAAAATATGGACGTAGTGTCCGTGACGTCACCCATAGGTTTCTGAAGAGCAAAAATGAAGCAAATCGTAGTGCGTAGCCATCTTGGTAGCCTACCTCCGGTTACTCCAAATATGGACAAAGAGGTGGAGCGAGGGCGGAGCTGAGGGGGGTCCTATGGGCCGGCTGAATGAACGCTATTGGCTGAAAAAAGCCGCTTTATTCGAAATAATCAAACTAGCTTCGGCTAACCAGCTAGGTTAAATGCTAAATATCGTTGCTAGCCGGCTAACCCCACGACGATCTCTTTCCCAAACTCAGTGACTAGAATTAGCCGGGGTGACGCCCTTTAGACCGTCAGTGGCTAGTTGTCAATCAAAGTGGCGCCATTTAGATTGACAGCTATGAATTGTGCATAATGATGTATGCTGTATATTTTAAACGAACGCATTATAAAAAAATTCGCCCCCCCCAGTGTTGTCATGGAGTAGAAAAACAGCTCATGAGACTAGAGCCATGTTTTGAACCAGGCTGTAAATATGTTTTTTTTCTGTCGTAAAATTGGACATTTTAACATGGGGGTCAAATATAATTGACTCCCTTCTGCAGCCTGCTCTAGTGGTTATTCGAGGAACTGCAGCTTTTTTGCACTTCCGCATTGGCTTCATTTTTCAGCGCCGGAGGTTGCCGCTTGGTGCCAATGCAGGAAGTGGTCTGTTCTTAGTGTAGATAGAGGGGAAGTACTTTCATGCAGGAGACATGAATTTATGTCCTGCCACAAACTACAAATGAATGTTTACCTTTTTATTAACTGTAACCACAACCTCGAGCTAACATGTCTTTTAGCTGTCTAAACTCAACCATAATCTTATCCATACAAATGTTTGTTATTATAAAGAAATCATTCCCAAACCTCAACCAACTAAAGTTGCCATGAGCACATCTTCTAAATGCTAAATGTTCATAAAAAATGTGAATGGGCCTGACCCAGGGTTCTGCAGAATCGTCCACATTACTGTCTACTGATGGGCCTGTCGTGTCTGTCATGTACTGTGTGTACGCCTGTTAGATGGGACACTGAACTACTGTGTGATTTTATGATATTATTTACAAACTGTGAATACCATCTTATTAAGGACGAATATAATAAGAGGTTTTTTTTAGATCCATGTGAGAGTTGGATTTGTTTCCCTCCTGCGGGGTTTAGTCAGGCTGCAATCCATTAACTCCACTGCCTGATGAAAGATCTCATATAAAGTTCCCTGTTTTTTTTTTTTTGTTTGTTTTTTTTCAATGTCTATACCGATACTGATTTTGATGTGTGTTACTAGACTTTTTGTTTTTGTATTGGTATACATTTTCTATGTATATGTGTTTTCTGAAGGATACCTTTATTTGTAGATTTATGGCCTATCTACGATGAAAAGTACTCTAATGATTACCTTTTAATGCTCAGAGACAAAGTCATCCTGCTACGTCTATCTGTCACTTCACATTTTTCAAAAATGACAGGTACTTCCATCCACCTGAATTCGCTCTCTCTGTTCTACTCCCCCTGTCTCTCATCCACTTTTTGCCTGTCTCTTTCTCTAAATGGATTGTTCAAAGGAAGAATTACTCCATTACCTTTAGAGGCCCATGAATTTTTCACCATTAATGAGCCTCAGTTGAGATCTTACTGTTCAGGTTATACAATAGCTTTATATATTTCTTAATTCTATTATGTAAAGGAGATACTCTTGTTATTTCCAGCGCCTACTGCCACTCTCCAACATTCAGTCTAAAAAGGATGAGAATGATGACAATTGCCTTCACCATTACTTACCTTCAGTGTTCCATTATTTCACTTGAATTACAGTTCTTTGCCACAGTCTGCAGCACTTGTTCTCTCTGTTCAGTCCCAGATCTCAAGAGAGAGACTTTGTGTGTGTGTGTGTGTGTGTGTGTGTGAGTGCTTTGTGAAGTCCTGATGAGTTAAAATAAAAATGATGATGTCCAATTCTTGACCACCAAAGAGCCTAGTCACATCCAACCTTGCCTAAAAAATGATGGCTCTTTTCAACAATTAAGTCACTCAAATATTCACATACCTGACTCTCTGTAGATCACCATTGATCCAGGGGAGATTATATTTACTGTCATCTTTAAATGAAACTCTAGCACAAGTTCACACAGGAAAACAATGCTTTTCAATCACAAACTGCTTCTCATCTTTCTTTCCGGTCCAGTGTTTGGGGCTGTCTCTGGTAATCAGTTGTCTCATCAGCTGATCTCTTCCATCCAATAGCATAGTGCCACACCCTCATTGCGAGCCAATCATCTTCATGCTCTCCTTTTAAAATACAATCTTTCTCTCTTATCTTTAGAAACTGCTTTATTGTACTTTGAAACACATCTAAAAATGTGTGCTAAACACATTAGCATCTACATTTGCACCAGTTAGTATTTTGTTCTAGTGGTGTTCTTGTTTGCATTTTCAGATTGATACACATACACATCATATAGCTAGCCTAACTACATGTTGCAATATTTACATTGGCTGCTTTACTGACATAACTGCTGCATTATCTACCTCATATTCTCATTTGCTGCTGTTTTGTTATTTGATGTTGTCACTTTATCTTCACCAAGCCACTTTAGGTTCCACTTGTACTTTTTTTTTATATAGTTATTCTTATAGTTTTTTATTTTGTATACTTTATACTTCTACCTGATTGCATGCTTGTGCTGCTGCAACACCCGAATTTCTCCTATAAGGGATCAATAAAGAATGATCTTATCTTATCTTATAGAAGGGCTACAGGTACGTACTGTCACTCCCTGACACACACACACACACACACACACACACACACACACACACACACACACTACTAGCTCAGCTACAGCACAGATATCCCACTACACAGAAACGTATATACAAGGCCATGAGTGTCCTTCTAGTGACAGTGAAAGCTCCAGCAGACTCTCTGTGTTTCCAGTGCGGACAGATAGATTCTGACACGGCTGGTTAGCTCCCACCACCAGCTCTATACGGCTGTTCCTGCTACACTGAACAACGCTGTGGGTAAGTCACTCTGGTTGATGTCTCTTTGCCTACTGCGTCACAAACTACGTATCACAAGGCAGCAACCCCGACAGTGTTCGCCCTGAGCAGGCTTCACTGCATCTTTTAAATATTCTGGGATGGAGAGAGCTAGCAGAATGAATGGCTGCCACAAGTTGTCACCTGCAGATCTTTATCTAACTGCTCACTGTGGCAGTATTTCAAACTGACCTGCCGTCAAAAATACCAAAAATGACCATTGTCTTCTTTGGTAGACACATTTCTGATCAATGATAGTGATCAGTGCAACACATATTCTATGACTGCTTCGTGATAAAAGTCAACTCACCCTGTTCGTAATACTGCTATTATTTCAATATTGCGGTAGTTTCCTGAGTGGGTCACAGGCTCAATCACCATTGTGTTAACTCATTTGGCAATAGATAGTAACTACACAGGGAGACAGAAAATCTTTGAGATGATTACTTTCAGAATAACAAAGTTTTACATGCAGTGTTAAAGGATCAGTGTGAGGTAGAATCAGAGAGTAGACCTGAGGATTCAGCCCAGATTCAGGGTTTGAAGCATGTTGTTGTTCTAAGACATCGTCCGTTCTGTGTGCGAACACAAGGGCATACAGTGGAGAGCATGAATCACTCAACAAAGCCAAGCTGACAGTTCTTGGAGAGAGCTGCAAGGCACCCTGGTCTCATCTGTGTTTGCTGAGCTAAAACTGCACCTCGCCTTCAGAGAGCCAGTTTGACCCCATTCACTGCCTGTGAAAACGCTTCACTCTTTATACTTGAGCTGAATAATTCACAGTTAAGAGTACAACAACTGAGCAAAGCTCCACTACAGAAGAGCGAGAGGTCACTCAAGTTGAGATGTTAAAATTAAATCCCTGCTACAAGTTAAAAGTCTGCTGCTTGACTTCACTTTAACTTGACGGACCAGACCCAAGAGGAGCCAGCTATATAAATGTACATTGACACATAATCTCACTGCTCCTGTTTTCAGTGATTGCCTTTATGGCTCAGTAAGACATTCAAGTCCAGTTTCCATGGGATTCATTTTTGTTATGCTGTTTAAAATTGTATGTCTTCAAAGCACTTTGAGGCTGTAACTGTTGTTATCATACACCACAAGGTTAGTGAAAAAGGCACTGTTTACTGGTTCTCACACTGCAGTGATCAACAGATAACATGAGGCAAGATATGAAACTCTTCCCACTAAACCCATTTCCAAATTCTGAACCACACTGTATCCAACCCTCCAGATCACCTAGTACCACCACAACAGTCAGAGGGTGGATTCACTCATCACCATAACACTGGTCACTGTCTGGATTGAGGCTAAAATGAGGGATAATATTGATCTGATATTTCTTCAGCAAACATCTAGAAGTAAATTTAGATGGTGGGTTTGAATCCTTGAACCTGCTCCTTCCCTCTGATAGTGACATGATAACAAACTGAAATAGTAATAGTAATGTAAGGGTGTAAGGATTAGATTTTATAAATTTCTAATCTAATCTAATTCTAATTCTACGATCCACTAATTCTCAGGGGATCGTAGAACCTGTATGAATTGTATATGTATGAATTTAGTCCATAAATCTTTTTCTTTCAAGAACCAGTAATGTCAGATAACATTACAGAGACATAACATTACTGAAGGCAGGAGTTGTCTTATTACAATTATTGCAACAGATCAAGCAGCTAAATCAACCGCTAAGCAAAAGATTTTTGTCCTGATTAAAACAATTTTTCATCTCGAACAAAAATGTTGTCAGTTATTATTTTATGCCTTGGTTTTCGTTGATGAAATTAACACTCGCTCGGCTAAAGACGGAGAGGAGATCAAGAGATACTTCTGTCCAGCTCCTGGTCGAGCCTCAGACTTATCATTCCACTCCATAACATACAGAGCTGCAAAGAATAATTCAGCAGTGGGCTTATATGACTGTCAGGCACAGTGACATGTTTGGCAGTGAGGCACATGACTCTTCATGCTGTCACCCATGGTGGCAAAGAGGTGCAGCTCATTTCTCTTTGTCTCTTTTCTCCTTCTTGTCTATCTACTTCTTGTATCTTAACGGATAATTATGGTTTATTTAACCTTGGTCTCATTTTCATATTTTAGACAAGATCAACCCTGCTTCTTCAAAGTCATGTTTATATAAGGAGAGTTTACCAGCTGGGGCCCCAGGAGCCCCCAGGAACCCCAGTTCGATTAACAGCTACTTTGTACTTTTGATACAGGGATACTTTATATCACCTGATCCTGTCTTAAAGATGAGGGTCACTGTGTCAAAATCTTACACTTAGCTAATATTGTGTTTTGGTATATATGGTTATATTTTTATGTTGAAAATTGTCGCACTTTGCCCTAGAGTGAGGGTAGCTTGGCCAAAAGCTGACCGGATAAAAGGTCTAAAAATGTATGCAATTTGCTTTCCAAAAGAAAAAGGTAGCAAGACAGGCTGTTGCCAAATTAAAGTCTTTATTGCCCTTTAGGATTAAAACAGAAAGTGAGGGCAAATACTGGAAATAAAAAGTAATACAAAATATTCACAAGACAAAACTAGACTACAAAATCAATTTAACCACACAAATCATCTGTTATATCTGGGATCATTTCAAAACATTAACACATAAAGAAAACCAAACATTCCCATAGTGCCCCTTTTAAACATTCACACAACTTAAAATGGTGCAGTAAAAAGTGACTGAGCAGGGGTCCTACTAAAAGTTCAGGCACTATAAAAGACAGCCTGAAACTCTGCTCGGGTCCTTTGGGCCTGCGCAGCTGGATGCACTACAGTAAGAAAAATTAGACACAAAGAAAAGAACAGAATCATGCACAAACAAACCCACTGTCTTTGACATTTAAATAATAAAAGTTAACTCAAATAACCGTGTGTGTGTGTGTATATTTGTGACTTGAAAACAGCAGAAGAAACACAGGAAACTTACTGTGGTGTTGTGTACTATAGTGTGTGCACCCACTAAAGTATCAGTGTGTTCCCTGGTTAACATGCGGTCTGTGAGGTGAGTGTAGGTGTGAATCAGAAGGCGTAACCATAGAACCTGATATGTTAATCTTGCCATGCATTTATATATTACAACAAGCTTTAGTCAAATTTGTTTAGGAACAACCATGATGGCTGCCTGGATAATGTTGACAATGTTTTTCTAGCCAACAAAGTGTTTCATTCTTGCTGTACTCAAGAGGTTGTAAAACACATGATGTAAACTGTTCACACCATGTGTCCCATGAGTGTTAAGATTAGGTTATTAAAGCACTTTGATTAGGCTAAGACAGGCAGCGCTCTCCAAGGTGCTGACTCTGTAGCTGGGAGGATGCGAGGGAGCTGTCCTGGCTGCTCTCTCTCTCTGGCCTCACCACACCAGTAGGAAGGCTGCCACATTACATTAGAGTACATTATGTAACATATCTAATCATTGACCTGGCCTGTTGTCCAAGCTACTGTCTATATAGTCTTACATATCTGCCAGAGAATCGTCATGTTTTCAGCACCTTGAATTGATGGACACCAAGTTATTATTATTATTATTATTATTATTATTATGTTGTTGTTGTTGTTGTTGTATCTACATAATAAATTCCTTAAATGTCTCCTCAACCATCTGCTTCTACCTGCACTTTACTCCTCGCTAAGGTGGTTGTACTGATTAAATATTGAAAGAGTAATCACATCATGCTCTATGTTTCAAGTCACTGTTGACTAGTTCAATACATAACCATGATCACCATCGTTTCCTAATCTTGCACAAGCGGCAGTAGAAAAAAAATTATTCAGATCTTTTGCTTAATTAAAAGTTCTAATGCCGCACTGTGAAATACTTCACTACCAGTAAAAATGTTGTATTACTGTTTCATTAATATGTATTTACATTTCACTGCTGTAGATGTTTAAGGTTGAATAAATTTCAGCAGTTTATATACTGTTGAGTAATTTAATTTACATCAACGCAATATATTCTATAAGATCATCATATGTTTGTTGTGTTACTCTCATGAGACATATTTTCTCTGAAAAGTTAACTTTTCATGGGCTCAGCAAAAACAGCCCTGCTCTCTTTGTAACAATACATTTTCCAGCTAATCCTTGAGGGTTTTAAATAGTTGATTTAGTCTCAACACATAAAGGACCACTAACAAGAAACAATTCACATTCAGAATCACAAAACCTGCAGATTGATTGTTTTCACTGCAGTGAGCATAAAAACAGCTGTAATTTGAAAAATAACTACTAACTAAAGCTGCCATACAAATATAGTGGAGAAAGAGTACTTGCTTGTGAGAGTAAAAATATACTATATATCATGGAAGAACTGTGGTAAAGCACTTCAAATGTGCACTTAAATGCAGTACTTGAGTAAATATGCTTAGTTACCTTCCATCGCTGTACACAAGTGCTTTGAGATACCTAAACAGAATTATGAACACATAGCTGTTGAACTTCAGTCAGTTATTCAGTTCTGTTATTTTCAATTAAGAAATTTTGACAATTAGATCCTCATGTATCTTTCTATTAATTTCATCTAGTAATTTTATCCTCTGTTTTCCCCCACATCATGTCTGCATAATTCCTCCGCATAAATGCTTATAGACACCACAGTGTTCCCATAGTACACATAGACCCACGTTATCAAATTGGTTGAAATGTTGTTTAACTGATGCAAAAAAGAGGAACTGAGGCCATATGTATTTTGTGAAATAGCTGTTATATCCTGACATGTTATCAGAACTGACACTTGGAGTTTGTATTTTGCACTGAAGAGTTACGGAGCACAAACACACTTTAGATTCATGTCCTCCCACAGAAGATGAATTAGTGTTAGGGTCTGCATATTAAAACAGTGTCACAGGCATCCACACATACATAATACAGCTGTATTTGTACAGATCGAGTGTAAACTCACATGCTCAAGCAATTAAACTGTAATGTTTTACACCAGCAACAGCCGTTCATCAACCAACTTTCCCATCAGTAATGTTTCATTGAAATAAAACAAGCATAATTAAAAAGCTATTAACTTCCAATGAACAGTTCAGGGCTGTGGGTTGTAGCACTTAAAACCCCGCATATTTCTCATCTAAAGATTTGTGTGGAAATTACCAATTTAATCCAAGCATCATTTCTAGATGAAAACATGTTTTACTGCATGCTTATATATATATATATATATATATATATATATATATATATATATATATATATATATATATATATACACACACACACACACACACACACACACACACAGTAGAGTCCAAAAGATTGAGACCATATTGATAATCTCTAATATTTTCACTTGATCATGGAAATAATCAGGGAGTTGGAATTTTGTGTTGTGACATGTAAAATGAGGAAATATTTATGATTGAGCACTATTTCAAGCTTAGAGACAGGAAAGCAACTTCATGAGAAATGATATGGGACTCCAACTCAAATATTCAGACTGAAATATTTAGACTCAGATATTCAGACTCAGATATGTTTCACTGTTGGTTTGATACACTTTCTCCTCTTTGTCTCCTTACATGCGTCCTACTGTTCCTGTCATAAAATCTTGGATTTATCAGTAAATAGGATTTTTTTCCAGTCCTCCACTGTGATATGCTGCTATTTCTTACCTACCATAGCATTTGGCCTCGTTTCTCCTCCTGGGAAGTGGTTTAGAAACTGCTACTCATCCTCTGATACCAGGCAGCCTTCTGCTGATTGGAGTCTGGCATTCTATATTTCAACCAGGAGAGACAAGTAAATGAAGACAGATATTTTATTACAACAAGTGATATTGATATAGATATTGAAACTTGACAGAGAGTCTTTGGCCTTTTGGACTCTGGAGGGAGACGTTTTGATTGGAGAGCCATCCCTGGATAAACCTCCCGGAGTCCTGACACTGGTGGTGGATGATGATTCTACAAAGGCCAGGAGGAGATGGGGGGGGTGGAGGGCCACACAAATCACTGGCAGGAAAGAGCTAGGGCAGAGGAAGATCGTATTTTAAAAGGAGAGCATGAAGATGATTGGCTAGTGATGAGGGTGTGACACCGTGCTATTGGATGGCAGAGATCAGCTGATGAGACAACTGATTTCCAGAGACAGCTCCAAACGCTGACAACAGGAAATGAGCATGAGCATGCATGGGAGGAAAGATGAGGAATAGCCTGAGACCGAGAAAGCATTGTTGTCTTCCTGGCTGAACTTATACTGGAGCTTCATTTGAAAATGTTGTGTCTATGATGAAGTTGCTTTTCTATCTATCAGGGAGCTAAACTTGATGCATTGATCTTGTGATGGTGTCAACAGTTTGGTCTGTCTGGTAGACCTATGTTTATATGGCGTTTATTGTGATGGTGAAGGTACAGAACAAGCTCTAACCCAAATGCATGATACAAAGACAGAGTAAGGTGACAGTTTGTGTTGAATTAAGCAAACAAAAACCTTGACTGGTGGAGCAGGCCTGCATCCAGGTACAGCTCAGAGATCCGGGCCAGCCCAGGCCCTGCAATGAGTGAGTCAGTCCAGGCAAAATAATGAAGACTGGGCAGAGTGTTGTGGGTGTATTCCACACACAGGAGCAAAAAGCAACTGGAACTTGAATTTAAAATCTTCTGAACAGTGTCCAAATGTAGTTCCAGGAACTCAAAGTGGTCAGAGTATAGTGATGTCCTCCACTGATTTATCATTGCATTCCTAAACCATTGCCAGACTCAACACGGATAGTTTTAAAGAAGAATCACAATTTATGCAGCAGAACCAGAGATATCGTCTTTGCTATTCAACACATTCTTATTTCTTGTCAAAACCTGGTGCCTAGGTTACCCATAATGCAACTCGACTGCAGATAGTTGGGTCAGAAATGTATGCTAGTAGTGGCTAATGGTCTCTGGATCTACAGCCCCAGATTTATTTCAAACCTGTAGTCTTCAGCCCCAACTAGCACTGGTTCCAGTAATGTCTCTTGAGGACAATTATCAAATTTGGTCGGCTCCCTCTGGAGACGCAAAAGACAATTTTTTTACATACATATATGCAGCAGTACTCACCCCACACCTGGAAACATGCTGATGTGAAAAATCTGCTCACATTTAAATGTGTGCGGTGGAAAAGGGCTAACAAGCAGCACAAGTTTCACTTCACCTACTCATTTTTCAGCAAACACAAAGGTTTTCCATTACAATAATTAGAAAAATATTATAAAAATTCTATAAAATAAGAGCTTTAAGTAGGCCTAATTAACACTTGTGTTTATGAAAACTCCATGTATCCAGAATGGATCCACAGCAAAACAACATCCAAATTACTTTTTAAATAACTCGACTTTTCTTCTTCTCTGCACCTGTCAGTGCTGTCAGGTGTTGTGTTTGACAGGAAGTCAAGGCCAGGCAGGAGGAGATGAGGAGGAGGAGGAGGAGGAGGCAGAGCCTGGTGTGAACAGAAAACTGGCAGACACGCTCCCATCCACAGCGGTGGACGACAGCTGTAACACACTGTGGCAGCTCTCCACAGGATCTGTGTTATTCAGAGCTTCAGTCTGCTGCGAGTCTGAGCACAGGAGGCCGTGCGCCTGCTGGGGCTGCCTGTGCACGGAGCTCTGAGGGTTTCACTGAAGATGAATAGCCTAAATGCTGCTCTGCTGCATGTCCCCCCCCATGAAATTGCAGCCTCACAATTGCTATAATTAAGGAAAATTTAAGGATGTTCTTGCAATTTAGTTAAGTCTTCGCAAAATGTCACCTAAGTTGTAAAATTGGAAGAATTCTAAATTTGACCATCCATCGCCTTTTCCTGCTTCTACTGATACTGTTGTGTTTCTTATCCTTATCTTGAAAGTGTTAGTCCGGAAATCCACTTGGGTGATAAAAAATAAATCCACAGGAGACAGAAGTTTTGGAGCAATGAAGACTTTATGCCGGCATAAAGGAGCGCTGTTCAAAAATGAATACAGGTCACATCCGAAGAGCACTGAGGAAAAACAGCCTGTGCAACAGGTTATAAACCCCGACATTTCCACGCCTTTGAACAGACCCCTAGATATTTCATAGGATAAGACACTTCACATTATCATGTCACCTTTCAATTCATTGGTTTGTTACATTACACCATTAATCAGCATTTTTTAATATTCATACAGAGGATTTTCTTTGTTCTTGCTGGAGTTCTGGTAATTTTCCATTGGGGGCTTTCTCTTTTTCCTCATCTTACTGCTACGCACTTTTATTTTCTTACCATTACTTGTTACATTTTCCAAAGTAATAAAAGGATTATTTCAATTTGAATAAATATGCCTGTGCTCACACTGACTACATTATGAGTGATTTCAAACACACACAAGATTATATTTGTCACACAAAGTTCATTCCAGTATATGTTCCCTCTTATTCATATTTCAGTTACTAATTGATCCAGTCACCTTAGTAATCCCTTGATTCTGAAAAAAACATTAGTCATAGAATATAGCACAACCTACAAGTCTAGTTTACCTTCTAATACTTTTAAATTCAAAGTTTGTTCCAACACACCTTTATTGCATATCATAGCCATAAACACAGTTAAATCATAACATATCGATTTGAGTAAATGTAACTTTAATCATGAAATCGGTCGCTTTTCAGAAAAATTATACTACAATACAAGTTCAGATGAAATAAAATCAAAGCGTGAATTTGACCAACTTACTTTCAAACATGTTAATGCCTAAACCACTGATATTTATATATTTCTCATCTTACTCTTTTACTCACCTAGACCTCCTTTAATCAAACATGACATGGGAATCTTGCTTTCAATAATATGGGACCTTTAAAGGAAAGATCTGTGGGACTGAGCAATGTTTGGCTTGCTTTGTATGACAATCAACTGTTTTCAACCCTGCACCATACCTGAACTGCTTGCTGGGAGAGCTCCATAGCCCGGGAGCTAAGGACTACCTGAAACGAACAATAACACATTACAACACTCTGAAGCGATGTAAATGCACAGTGCATTTGTTTTGCTGTGTGTCACATGCTGTTACAGCATTACCCTTGGCTGAACCTGATGCATCACAAGCTGCTGCAGATGGAAGCTGCTGTGGAATCTGTAATCCTATTTGGCAGAGAGAAAAAAACTTCAGCTGACTATCCAAGCAGGGGAGAGAGAGAGAGAGAGAGAGAGAGAGAGAGAGAGAGAGAGAGAGGGAGAACAAAAGGAAAGGAATAATTACAAACTTTAAAGAGTTTACCTTTGTAGAACCCTGCCTCCTAAAAATGATGCTTATACACTAGTAAATAAAGTGATGTGAGTAACACAGCAGCTCAGAGAGTGTTCCTTAGTCTGCACTTGGCTTGAGTTGAACTAAGCCCGTTGACTTGCCTAAACAGAACCAGGAAGATACTAATCATTTCCACAAGTGTGAAATACTGCCAGGCTCTTTGTATCGAAAACACTGTTACTAATGAGCAGGTCAGCACCTTGCATGACAGCCTCTGCCATGACTGCATGAATGTGTGTGTGAGTGGGTGAATGTGGCTTGTGTTGTAAAGCGTTTGTGAAGGCTGTGAGTATAAGTGCAGTCCATTTACACTTTAATGTTACACATGCTTACAAATGAACACCAGTATCATGCTGAGGTCTGGGATGTTGTTATTTCAGGGGCAGGGCAGCAGAGCACAGGCCATTTGCCAGGACATCAAGGGGTTCTTAATGTGGTGATGCCTTAATAAACAGTGTAACACAGGGGTTTTCAAAGTGTGGGATAGTGAGCCTCCCTAAAGAGAACTCAAAAGCATGCCGCCCCCCCTTTACCCCCCTAATTATTATTACTATTATTACTGCTATTGTTGTCGCTTTGTATGTTCCACACAGGCTTAAAAAAGGTTTTAAACAATAAATGCTATACACATCTTTATTTTTGTAAACATCGTCAACATGTTTGTATATTCTTAAACATATTTTTTTTAAACATTTTAATCATCTTTATCTCTGTGTGTGTGGATAAATATCTTTTTAAAACACATTTTTAACATCTTTATGTTTTAACATCTTTTTTTAAACACATTTTAGCATCTGTTTTTAGCATATTTTAACAGAATTTTTTTTAAAATATCTTTTTGAATACATTAAATTTAAGGCCTCTTTGTGCAATTCCTCAAATCAGCAATGCGTAACGCTACGCGGTATGATGCTTCGGTAGCCTTGGTATTCACAGTGCCAAACGCCTCCATGACTTTCTTCTGTGACCGCAATTCATTAAGTTTCTGTTCAAAAAATTCTGAGTGCTCATCATTTGATAATGGGGATGGGGAATCAGGGGGATTCTTCCGCCTCTTTGGTCGATATGGACTTTTCTTTGACTTTTGCCAACTCCAGTTGCCCACCATCTTTCACAGCACCAGTCTCCCTTCATCCACTTCATTACAGAACTCTGGTGAGAGGTAGACACTGGGAAAACTGCCACTATTTTCATCAGGTGCAACAGATTTCTGTACAGCAGCTTAGCATCGCCAAATTCTTCCGTTCTTCGCTGGGGAGCTTGGTTGGATGAAATACCTCAGAAGGACAAGATCAGTTGAGAAGGTGAAATCTCTTGCAGGTACATGTTTATCCTCAAGGCCTCTTCTCTGTTGCACGAAGGCCTTACCTCCACTCCCTTGTATCAGAACAAATTAGGTGTCAGGAGAGGGCAGAGGGAACAACCTGGTTTCTCCTGTTTTTTCAGTGCAGCCTGGGCAGACCTTACCTTTATCCTCACAGGAGGTGGGGAGATTTGGTCACTTTGTTTCACCAGCAGGACCTGGTAGAAGACCATGCATGAAATAAAATGCTGTTTTGCCATTGACTCACCATTGATTTAACTATTTTCCTTGGAGGTGGGTCACAAAGCAGCTGTAGTTGGTGTTTCTAAGACAGGTCTCCTTCTGCAGTCTCAGAGGCCATTGATCTGGATGAAAGATGAACAGAAATGAAGGTTCTGATTAGCTTCCCTCACCTTCTTTGTCTCTCCATCTGTATGCATTTGTATCCCATTAAAGAATGTCACTAACTGATTATCTCATTCTCTTATAGATTTGTGCTCTCTCATCTCTCTCCTCTCCTTTCTGCAGGTATATCTGTCTCTGGTGCTGTGCAGTCTGGATCTGTGATTACAAGCTACCCACTGCCCCCACGTTCCTGCTCAACCCCTGCTGATATTACTATTAGTAATATTAGATTTGTGGAACTTGCATTGTACTACTGCATGTTCTCTCTCCTCCTGCACCCTGGTTTCACCAAAGTTCACAGCTGCTGCTATGAAACAGGCAGTCAGGTCCAGGTTGTTGCTTTGCATTCAGACCAGAGTGGATTATATCAACAACTCTGAGTGGCTGAAAGACAAAAAAGTGTAAGTTAGGGAGATGGATTATGAACTCATGGAGTCCTGCCCCCCCGCGACCCTGTTAGATAATGGATGGACACTGTCTAGGTAGCTCATTTCCTTCAGATTCAGTGCATCACAGTGGGATTGTTATGACATAACATAACAGTACCAGGATGCACAGATTGGTTGGCAACAATACTGTCACTTTTCCCCAACCCATCAAGAAGTAGTCACACCAACAGGTTTTGAATACATCACTGCTGACCAGTCAAGTATATGTACTAACATCCCGTTGCAGGGGCAGAATGGACAGAAGAGTGTAGAGATGGAGACCAGGAAAGAACAATATAGGTGGAGATTAGAGCACCCAGATGATGAATAAATAGACATCTCTAGATTTCTATTTATTCAAGGTCTTAATTATTGCATGTAAAAAGGTCATCACAAAGAATTGGATGAAAACTGACCACCCGCTATATGGACAGTGGATGGACATTATGGATGAAATTTATACCATGGAAAGTTTAACTTACCATCTGAGGTTGGAGATGTCTACCTTCCACCAAAAATGGAGTAAATGGACCGCGTTTAAGGAGCTTGAACCCGAATAAACAGACTATGTGGAGCTTTTTGTTAACCACGGCAAAATAAGGAGTAAGAACTGCCCCCCATGTTCTGGTGGGGGTTTTTTTGTTGTTTTTTTTTGTCTATTTGTTGTTTGTTTGTTTGTTTTTTAAATTTTTTTCTGTTTCTTTCAATTTTTGGAAAAAAAGAGGAAAAAACAGTGGTAAAGAATTAATTATCTTGAACTGTGCTGTACAGAAAAATAAAGTTTAAAAAAAAAAAAAAAAAGAGCACCCAGACGATGTATTAGACGGGCTTGAAGGCCAGACAGCGAGGCCACGGCGGCTGTTGCTGTCATGGCAGCCAGTAAAATTCCTGCCCTTATCCCACTGATGAGTTTTTGTCCTGCTTACATGTCGGGACATGTGAACATATATTCCATCCATAGACTGTATAAAATATGGACGTAGTGTCCGTGACGTCACCCATAGGTTTCTGAAGAGCAGAAATGAAGCAAATCGTAGTGCGTAGCCATCTTGGTAGCCTACCTCCGGTTACTCCAAATATGGACAAAGAGGTGGAGCGAGGGCGGAGCTGAGGCGGGTCGAATGAACGCTATTGGCTGAAAAAAAGCCGCTGAAAAAAGCCGCTTTATTCGAAATAATCAAACTAGCTACGGCTAACCAGCTAGGTTAAATGCTAAATAGCGTTGCTAGCCGGCTAACCCCACGACGATGTCTTTCCCAAACTCAGTGACTAGAATTAGCCGGGGTGTCGCCCTTTAGACCGTCAGTTCATAGCTGTCAATCAAAGTGGCGCCACTTAGATTGACAGCTATGAATTGTGCATAATGATGTATGCTGTATATTTTAAACGAACGCCTTATAAAAAAATTCGCCCCCCCCAGAGTTGTCATGGAGTAGAAAAACAGCTTATGAGACTAGAGCCATGTTTTGAACCAGGCTGTAAATATGTTTTTTTTCTGTCGTAAAGTCGGACATTTTAACATGGGGCTCAGATCGGCTCAGATGTAATTGACTCACTTCTGCAGCCTGCTCTAGCGGTTATTCGAGGAACTGCAGCTTTTTTGCACTTCCGCATTGGCTTCATTTTTCAGTGCCGGAGGTTGCCGCTTGATTCCATCACAGACACTTTGATAACTCCTTACCTGAGCTGATCCTCTTCAAGTCCTGGGACAGATTAGTTTGACAGAGGTCTACAAAAGTAAGTTTCTCTGTTCCTGAAGAAAATGAGACAAGATTGTTTGGTGGTTGGTCATCTGTTGACCACCACAGAAGAAGAAGATAATGACATTTCTACTGTAAGTATGACCGAGGACAGGACATGACTGATAACCAGGACACCAGTGTGTCTGGAGGCACCATGTCAGAAGCTCTTCTTGTCCCTCACTCTGGTGATGTGAAGCTGTCAAAGTTTACCTTCAGCTGGATATAGAGGCCGTTAAGTCCTGTTACAATGTTGTGTCTGACAGTGTAATGCAGTGGAAATGTACATTAGCCTGGATGTTTGCACGTCAAAAGAGGCTTCAAAAAAGTCTGTTTGGAATGCTCTCTGCCAGTTGATCTTGAATTAGGGGTTTCCCTGTGTTTGTTTGTGATGTACTGTGTCCCATTATAATGTTGACAAAGGCGGGGAAATCTATGATCCCAGATCACACTGTGAGACACGTACGCTGACAGCTGATTTAGAGCTTTAGTGACAGACTGTGTTAAAATTCTGACAGCCTGAAATTTAATTCTCACAATGTGACTGCTGCTACAATCCATGCTAGCAAACCAGCCAATCCGAAAATTGCATGACATGAGCCGCAGTACCTCGCCGATGATTCCAGCATTATACTCAGAGCTTGCTTTTTGTTTGCTGCATTTTAAAACATGCAAGTGAATCAGTTGAGGGTTGAAGCATTTCCCATGATTTTTTTTAACTATTAACTTCCAGCGAATACTTTGTATCCCCAAAATATGGAGAGAAGCCTGATGTATAGATGTTGTCCTGTGTGTAAATGTAAGTTAAGGTGATCATATGTCAATGTCGTGTTCATAGTTTACACTGTCCCCAAGTGGCCTAAAAAGTCAGTTTTTGCAGGTTTAAATTTGAAGAAGTGACTTTGCGGCTTACTCTGATTTGGTGAGTGAGAGGCAAGACAGAGACTGAAAGCCCTGCCATATATATATAAAAAAAATATTCTAGCATTCAACACAATCCTTGCACAGATGACATGTTGTGACTAAATATATGTATTTCTGTTGACTTCATAGTGCTATGATTCACAAGCATTCAACAACATGAACGACTCATATTGTACAGGCTGAAACAGATTTTACTGGATGTTCGACAGTGCGACATGCAATGAACCTTCAAGGCCACAGTTTACACAGTGAACAGGAATCATTTACAGTAAAAGTCTGTATTTCGATGTTCATGTACTTTATTCACATTCTCTAACACTAGGACTGTAAAATGGCATGACCTGCTTTTAATTTCAAAGACCTTCCCCATTGAAAGGCTGATTAACTTAAAATCATTACATTATAGAAAATGAAATTAAATTAAGTTGCCCTTTATTTTTGTTCTATGTGAGTTATAGCAGTCAAAGCCCATTTAGTTTCAATTCAATACAACACATTTATTTTATGTTATGTTAGTATTCTGGACCAAATTGATGAGGTAAAGGAAATCTTTCAATAAATAGTGAGATTTAAAGTTTAATTAATGATAATTATTTGCACTGTGACTAATGACTGATGATAATGACTTAAGGTTAAAGGTTTACGGCTTGATTACCTACTCAATCATTTTTGTCTAATAAATTACCTAAGTTAATTTTGAAATGTGTGAAATAAGTGAATAAATAATACAGAGTCACAGACTGCATTCAACGTGTAATTACTGTGATTTAAATCATGAATCTATAGCATTATGATCTATATAATTACTTGCTTTGATTTAGAAAAAGAAAAAAAGTGAAAATTATTTTTTTGTAAATGCATTAATTATTAGAATCTCCCCTCTAAACTCCTGAACACCCTCTACTCACACACACACACACACACACACACACACACACACACACACACACACACACACACACACACACAACAGCAGAGATAATGAGCTCTGATTGGTCCACTCAGTGACTATACCTGCAATTAGTGTCATAGTGTTCAGCTTCCTGCCTCTCTGGAGTCCAGAAGCTAAAAACCATGCCAACCTCCTTCATTAGCCTGGAGAATAGGTTTAGCTTCTCTCTCGCTCTCCCTCTCTCTCTCTCTCCCTCTCACACACACACACACACAGACCAACGCGCCCACACAGAATTTAGTAAATGTCAGTGCTGTGGTCCAGGCAGACGCTGTGCTCTGCTCCTGCTGACAGAAGCAGCACCAGGCAGTGGGGAGACGGCCACTGGATTCACCATTGTCTCATGCAATTAAATTGACAGAATCACGACCTCCTGGGGCAGAGTTCACGGAGTTGACGTCCCGCTCTGCCTACAGTCAAACTGGAATGTTAAAAAGTCTGTATGAAAGGGATGATGTTGGCATCGCTGGGATGAAATACTTCTTTTAGATTTTCAAATGAAGCCAAGCATTAAGCTACAGAGAAGTCAACTTGCCAGGTGACTCCTTTCATCTTTCAGCGACTTTAACGCTTTAAAATGTATATGTAATGGTTTGCATACAATATATGTTCATACTGTGCTGAATGTGGGGCCATTCTCAGCTGCTTCAGGTTCATTTGTAAAGCCAATGCTTGTCTTTTTAAAAGATATTTGAGAATGAAAGGAGTTAGGTTGGCTGTCTGTGCCCAATTTGAAATTATATTTCCAGGCTCCTGCTCTTTCTCACTTAATAAATAAGTTTAATGGCAATACTTCGACTCCATATACAGTTAAATAAAAGCTTATGCAATTTAAAATTTGCCGAAAATAAAATAGAAAATAGAATTGGAAATCTAACAATACTTTATTACAATGTGAATGCCTCTTGTTCTCCCCAAATTCAAATCATAAACTAACACACTGGAACTTCATATATCAGACTTATTTGACATTAAAGCAGCATTTTATGATGAATAAAACGACTTCTTATAACGACTTCTCCAAACTGTAGCCTATGTGATCTTAATCCAATGGGAACACTTTTACATAATGTAGTGGCTGTGTCCATCAGTCAAAAGTTTCTTGGGAAAAAAAACACTTTTTTTTTTTTTAAAGAAATCTAAAAACCTCTTCACTTCACTACTTCTGATATAGTTCTGATACTCTTGTTTACCTTTTGCATTGTACTTCTCTCAAAATGTTGTGTCTTGCGTGATTTTATACATTGTGTATTTTTATTTGTATCTTGTTTTTTTTAACTTTTTTTTATGAGTTCCATCTGATATTATGGTTCTTTTTTCTATTTTCATCCTGATTTTTTTTTATCTTATTTGGTTTTATTATTGTTTTATTTCCCATCTTTATGCAAAGCACTTTGAGCTCCATTTATTATTATTATTATTATTATTATTATTATTATTATTATTATTATTATTATTAGTTGTTGTTTTAGTGGTGGTAAAAGCAATAGTGACAATAATCATAATGAAGTTAATGTGAAGGTACTGTGAATTAATACCATGTTATAAGAGTAAGTTTTAAGACTCAGATGGCCAGATGGTCGGTGGAAGGCTCTTCCAGAAGGAGCCATAGCAGAAGCATGCATGATTGACGCCATTTGTTCATTCACTCTGGAATACCTAAAGACCCCAACTGGCAGATCGGAACAGAGCTGGGAGCAGGTGCATGATGCTAAAACAGGGGTAATGTAGGAAAAATGCTTAGTCTATTGAGAGAGGTGAGGAGGGGGTTACAGTAGTCCAGGCGTGAGGATATGAACGTTTTCAGCCTGGATCAAAATGGTGAGCCAGCAAAAGGCAGGGACACACCAAAGTCTTTTTTCATTGTCTGGGAACCATGACTTTTCTGTGCCAGTCCATCAAGGAGATGTTGACACCACTTGATAACTGAAAGGCTTTGCCCACTGTAATTGCTAAATGTAAAGATGACCACTAAATTAGGATTAATGAATTCATGAATGTGACCAAGCAGTGGAATTCAAACCCTTGATCTTTATTCAAACACCATAAAATCATGACCCCATCAAACACATCAAGCGTCCTTCCTCATAATTAGTGCATGTAAGAAGAAAAGGAAACAGTAAAACAATACTGTTTTTGTTATCTCTGCTTGACTGATTCCAATAAAGCCCTACAGTCTTTGGTCTTTCATGAAAAGAAATGCAAAGCTGTCCCTAGATTGCCCTCTCTTTCCCATGCTTCCCGTCACTCTCTGCCGTATGCTATGCAAAACAGATTATGATGCCGCTCTGCCTTAGAGACAGTGCTGCTATGTTGAAACAAATCCTGCAAGAGTCAAAAAAGCAGAATCATATCCCAGAGGAGAGCACTGGAGCCGGCAGACAGTCTGTCAGTCAGAGCGGATGATGGAGTCCAATTTCCATCCAGATGGTGCTGCTGTTCATATTTCATACTTTGAGTGATAACTAGGTACGAGTCTGTGAATGCTTGGAGTCATGGTCATTTCATAATCCCTTCAGCTGCATCACTCAGACCTCATTTAGCATCTGAGAAAAGCTTCAGTCTTGCATTTGAATCTGACAACACCATGCATAACACATGCCTTCTGCTGTGATTCTCTAAATGGATGTAGTCCACAGATGACCTATTTTAATATAGCACTCGGTGATGTCACATGATTATGCACTTGAAGTGTGACCCGTCTGGTGATCAGATACTGACATCGACACTGTGACCATTTTACAGCAACCTTCAAACTTTTTAGTCAATTTAACATTCTGCTAAATTAACTTTATTGTTCTCATATGGTAAATACATCAAAAATATAATCTGTCTTTCTGTTCTTTGACTGTTTTATGGTTTGTGATCTTTTCTCTTTGTGTGTGAAGAAAAAAACAAAAAACTAGTTATTGGTCTTTACAGGTCAAAAATGTTCTAACCAATCCAGGACCCATGGAAAACCTACCCAACTAGAAAAGCACTGGGAGAGCACAGACCTCCGCCAAGCAGCACAGTCCCCCCAGCTTATTGTGACTTACACCCCAAAATATTAGTCGTACCTTTGATTTATCTATTTCAATGGATTCCTGGACCATAAAAACAGACCCTTAGCAATTGGAATCACATTGATATCATTTTTAGTTTAATAGTTATACCCGAAAATTGACATTCCCGTAATGGCGGTTTTCCGGATCACCTCCAAAATTTAATGATTTCTTCCTTGTCCCAGAAAGGACATTTCCTGAAAATTTCATCAAAATCTGTCCATAACTTTTTGAGTTATGTTGCAAACAAACAAACAAACAAACAAACAAACGCCGGCAAAAACATCAACAATCATACAATAGGCCTGACTGAAGTCCAAAGAGAATTTGAGGACAGTGCCAATCAGAGACATGAGGGTGTTTGTGCCTGATTGAAATTGTGACCCAGAAAGACCGAGCCTCACAGACTGAAATTCCATTTAGTTTTAATTAATGTAGTCATTGTAAACTTCTGTTCGTTTCAGAGAGTTATTTCATTTTGTTTTGCCCTGTTTGTTTTCACTCAACTCAGACTTCATTAATGCTTTTAACACTGATCAATGACAGTGATTATTTCACTCTATGGACTTTCCAAAACTTGTGCACCTTTCGAAACATGCAAACCTCTAATAGGTCGTCTGTGCCTCCAACCAGCAGAAACAGCAGTCAGTGTGCACAGCATCCTGTTTGTACCACTGAGCAAATGTGAGATGTGGGTGGTGATGCACAGGTCTGACAACAGGTTAGAAAAGACCAAAACAGAGAGAGAACCCAACACTGCAACAGTAGAGTGTTTCCATCAGACAGGAGGCAGCAATACAGAAGACGGCGGAAACAAACAGGAGAGAGTGGGAAATCCTACATCAGAGTGCAGACGACTGCTCTGATTCTCTCCAACCAAGCAGCGCTCTGCAGTCTGTCCAGCTCCACCTTTAACTACCATATCACTGGGCCAGGTACCTGGTACCTGCAGTGGTTCTATTGATACATCCACAACTGTTTACTATGGAAATGTGAAAGTAACCATTCTAATGAATAACAAACTAGGGATGAGCGAGTACACCACTATCTGTATCTGTATCTGTACTCGGAGTGGGCGGGGCCTGGACCGGAAGCGGAAATGGGTGGGGCTTAAAAACGGTACATTATTTTAAGTCTGAAATTGATATGGATTGATCAGCAGTTGCTAATATACTGTATTCAAAGGCTATATACAGTATATAAAGCTTAATTTGTAATATTTATATTTATTTTTATGAACTGTAGTGAGAAAGTGTCAGATACTGCATGCAGCCATATACAATAAAAATATGAATACAGGCTACTTGTGTGTGTGTTCAGCTATATGTGTGTAAGTGTGTAAATGGTCTGTAAGAATGTTTATTTTTTAATGATACTTGTATTCGTCAAAAATGCTATATCCGTACCGGATACTCGTCTGAAACGACTGACCTAAACTGGATTGTTTGGTGTAAATGTGGCTTATGATGGTCCACCCGTTAATGGTCGTCCAAAAGAGTAGCATAATTATTGTTTTTCCAACAGTTCACAGGCAGTTTTATGTCTGACACAAAAAGCACATTTTTCTCCTGGTATGATGATTCACTGGACTGAGTATACCCGCTGGTGACCGCTGGCACAGTGTTGGCCTGATGGTGGCGCTACAAGAAAGGTGATGGGGATCTGAAAATCATTTAAATTCTCTGCTAAACATGAAAATGAAAAACTGGCCTTTAGTTTTCAAGCCGACTTGTCATGGACCAAAATGTTGACTGAGTGGAAATCTTCACCTGATAGTAGGAAAAACATCCTGTGAATCATCCTCAATCTGAGCTGTTTACACACACAAAAGGACAGACAGACTGATATCACCATCCTGAGGTCCTGCCACTAAAAATCTCATAATAATACAATAACATTGAGACGCATGGACTCGTGAAGCGGGCCTTGGAAGTAGGACTCGTGTCATTCTAAAATAATCTCTGCCAGATGACTAAATCCATAATGGGATGAAGATGATCCTTATTAGAAATAATGAAAATGGGGAAGAACAAGTCAATCATATTCAGCAGCAGCTACAACAGACTGCTGCCTCCGTGCATTGACTGCACAGAATTACTGCAATGTGTTTTCACTCACACTCCCTCCCACACTTTGCACTGTTACACTGTACAGTATCAAATAATAGGGAACAAAATGTAAGGATGGGATGTGCTGAATGCCAAATGTATTTCATAAATATATGCAAAATATCTTATATACACAGTAGGTCTATGGTTAAAGTAGGTAAATGGTTAAAGTTGTTGCTTCCTGTCTGAGAATGTTTGTGTGCCTCATCACACTTGGTGTCTTTGGTTTTCTCCACCAGAATATGTTCAGTTAAAGACATGCAGAATAGGTCAGTCAGTGCCCTTGAACAAGGCGCTGGCTTAGAGCTGCACAGTGGCTGCCAACGGCTCCTCTGGGCTCGGTTTAATGTAGAAATCAAATTTCACTGCTAATACACACGACTGTCTGTGTGACTGTATGTGACAATAAAGCCTCATTTACATTTGGTTCGAAATGTATGTGGCCAAGTGTGAAATGAGTTTCCATAGAGTTTTAATGGTACTTCTGTACTTCAGGTCCAGTTGAAAAATGGACTTGAAGTGTAAAAAGGTGACAGAGGTCAGAGCCTGTGACAGTGAAGTACACAGCAGCGACGACTGCAGTCAGAGAGTTTCTGTTTGGAGATACAGATCAGTGTAATGTCATGTGCTGATCGGACGGAAAGGTGACACTCTGAGCTGTTTAGCCATGATATGCAAACCATGCAAAAACAAGAGGGTCATTCCAGAATTGGAGGACATTTTGGCTTCCAAATTCTGGAAAATAAACCTTCACTTCTGCTACATATTCATCAATAATAGGTAATAAACTATCAAAAGCTTGATTAGCTCAGCTTACAGATACATGGTACAATTTTTCTCACATGATTTATTTGGTGTTTACAATACTTGGTGCAACGTTACTCATATCACAGTAACAGGGTTGCAAATCCATCCTAATGTTAGCTTTCTCTCAGGAGTAGAAGCTAGCTGCTTAGCTAGCTGTTACTGCTGAGGAAGAGGACAAACTTACCTATAAAAATAAGTAAAGAAAAAATTTTGAAAAAATTGTCTTATTCTGATTATAGGCATATCAGGGTTGCATGAGGTAGAGTGAGACATTCAATCAAGGCTAACTATGTTATAAAAAAATGAAAAATAGAAGAGAGGACATAACTTTGCTCTACTCATTCTTTTGGAAAACTGTTTGATGATGTCAAGTCCAGCATATCATGTGATTCACTGCTTTCTTCTTCTTCTACCATGCTAAAAAGGTTATGGTAACAGGGTTGCGTGCATGTTGGGGGACACATGTCCCATGAATAATAATTATTATTTGAAATATTATGTTTATTAAAACAAATGTTCCCACAGCTACAAGAGACAGCAATGACACAAATAATACCAAAAAAATGAAATTTATATTTCATTTTAACTGTTTTATTTGAAATTCAATTTGGTCATTAGGGGGAAGGGACAAGAGAAAAATGGCATTTTAGGGGGTAGTCCAGACTTATTTGGTATTTTTAAAAATATTTTCAAGCATTCTTTTCTTTTAGTTTTTTTTAGATTTGCTCTCAGGACAAGTACATTTACTCAGAAGCTGCATGTTTTATTATTTTGTATGTGGATTATTTAAAATTTGATGGGTGGGACGTAAAATGTCCTCCAATTCTGGAATGACCCAAGAAGTGAAATGTTCCTCTCTATTTTCCCCATCTCTCTCAGCTCATGTTAAAAATACTCCTTTACGTAAGTTTCCAGTTCACCTTTCTTCAACTGGAACACAGAGACATGAGATGGATGTCGTTCTTTTTCTCACTCTCACACCGTGTATTTTCGAGCATCGTGATGAAATGTGATGATGATTTACACGCTTACAAATGCAGTGCAAGAGAAGTGCAATGTATGGTGTTCAGTTAAAAGCTTGAACTTTCAACTGACAATGAGCACATTATTGACATTAACTGTTCTGCTCAGAAGTCACAATGGAAGTGACTTATTGCCCATAATTGGTAGAACTCAAATATTAAGATAAGAGAATAAAAGGAGTTGGACTAGGATGAGTAGACCAGATGGCATTTTTAGGAAAAGGACAATTATCAGCATCACTTATTAGGAAATCCTGTGTGTGCTTGTGTGTGTTGGGGTTTGTCCATATTATGGGCCAGAAATGTAGGCCAGCAGAGCTATTTGAGCAATTACAGGCAGAGGTGCTGCTAATTGCTGCTTCACAGGGGCTGTGTGGGAGTGAGGTGATGTGGTGGCTGGCAGAGAAAAAAGAAAGTGAGTGCTAAAGACGGCGGAAACCGATTGTAAGCCAAGTATGAATTAGAGATGGCTGCAGATGAGTTTGGAATTTTTTTTCATCAAAGTTTTCAGCTGCAGCAAAAAAAAACCTTTTAGGTGCAGGAGATGGGATAAAGGAGAGCGAGCCAGCGTAAGTCTTTCAAAATCGTTAGCAGGCCAAGTGACTGTGAGAATCTCCTTTCTTAATTATCCACTAAGACAGGCTTGTGTTTTTTGGCCCCTAATGAGAAGCAAAGCTCTTGTGTTGGAAGTCACAGCTGAGCTGCTTCTACTCAGCTACATGGTGGAAGATGACAAGTGAGTTGATTAGTGTCTCACTTATTCAGACTTATTGAGTTTTCTCAGGTGCATTTTAATTGATATTACATCAATGCAGCAGGAAACAGGATACACTTACATGAGGTCATCAATATCCATGTAGTAGGGGGGGCTCTCTAAAACCAGTGCTGATCGGAGCTGTGACTATCTCTTTCCCAAACTCAGTGACTAGAATTAGCCGGGGTGACGCCCTTTAGACCGTCAGTGGCTAGTTGTCAATCAAAGTGGTGCCACTTAGATTGACAGCTATGAATTGTGCATAATGATGTATGCTGTATATTTTAAACAAACGCCTTATAAAAAAATTCGCTCCCCCCAGAGTTGTCATGGAGTAGAAAAACAGCTTATGAGACTAGAGCCATGTTTTGAACCAGGCTGTAAATATGTTTTTTTCTGT
>JBBMOC010000172.1:386308-399510 GCA_037975185.1 Centropyge bicolor | reverse complement strand
ACACACACACACACACACACACACACACACACACACACACACACACACACACACACACACAGACACCCCTGTGGTGGTTCTGGTCTGATATTAAGAATCTGATAAAGCAGCTCCAGGAGAAATGGGAGAGATACAAGACGCCTGTTTTTAATGGAGGGTTTGGTCTGTGGCTTTTATTGTTTTCATTATTATCTCTAAAGGAGTTCAGAGATTGAGAAAACAGGATTTTCTCCACAGACCAGCAAACCTGCAGACGATCAATAGAAAACCTGATTGTTGGAGCAGGAAGCCTTCACGATGTGTTTTGGGCTTTGTGACACTGCTCTGAAGCCTCTGTCAGCTCTTTACAGGAAAATACAGCTCTATTCATTGTTTTGCATCATGTGCCTCTAAATTGAATTTCCTGATCCTACAAACTGTATTGACTGTAAGTACTGTACTCAGAGAGGACTCTTACATGAACATCCAGTAATACCTGGCTGTAGTGGCCTGGTTATGAGCTGGCACGTAAACATCATATCCTGGTTTCAGAGATGGAACCGAGCTCTGGAGGAGTCAGGCCTGCTCAGAGGACCACAGAGCTGGATGATATTAGAGCCATGTGCAGGTGTGTGTGCAGGGAGCTGGAGATCCAGCTCTGTGTAAAAGGCCTCTTCTGAACATGACTCAAAGTCAGGACACTGGTGAGCGAGTAAATGTTTCACCCTCAGTCCATTAACACAAACACTAGTAGCACTTGGAAACTGTAAAGTACAGTACTCGTCTGTGTAGTGGACCTGTGGCCCGTATCTGTGCTGAACGCTCAGAGAAACAGGGAAACTCCAGAGTGAATGATGAGCCTCTGCTTAGTTATGATGGTTAAACCACAACGATGAACCTCATGTCCCAGCAGTTCATCAGCAGCAGGACAGTGTGTCTGACGTTTGTTTCCAAACATGCAGGACTTTTCAAGTAGGACCATAAATCAGCTGCCCGGCACACACACACACACACACACACACACACACACACACACACACACACAAATATAAATAGGTCTGCATCTATCCATAAAGGGATACTCAGCTGTTCTGGTGCACGCACACACACACACACACACACACACGCACGCACGCACGCACGCACACAAACGCACAAACGCACACACACACACACACACACACACACACACACACACACACACACACAAACGCACACACACACACACAAACGCACGCACACACACACACACACACACACACACACACACACACACACACACACACACACAATGGCTTTTCAACTTTGTGCTTTGACCCTTTACTGGAAGCTCTCGCTCTATAACTTGATAAGAATTAACAGCTGAGACAAAACAACATAGACAAACATGGGATGCAGTTTCCCAGTGATATTTCAAGGAGTAGTGAGCAACAGTTTAGGCCAACAACAGCAGGGACATGTGCACGCACGCACGCACACACGCACACACACACTTCAACTCTCACTAAAACCTGCTGAAACTCTCCACAGAGATTCCACTGACAAAGATTCAAAGTGTTAATGTGAAACAGCAGCTTTCCATTCAAACGACCAAACCTTCGACCACCATCTGTGTTTTGGTTCATTGCATCGCACCCTCAAAGATTCCCAAGCCTCTGGAAAGGCACAACACAGACAGGACAGGCTCTGATTGGACAGAAGACAGAGGGGCTGATGGGTACTTACAAACTGCCTCTTCTGGGAAGGCTCAGCTCTTTCTGCAAGACAGAGAGAAAGGAAGACAGTTATTCAGACGATCAGCCGACTGGTGTCAGTACAGCAGTTTGACCAACAGGTGTCACTGTGGCATTACTTGCTCAAGAAGCTGGTTTTCCTACTGGTGAACTGTTGGAAGTGTGTTATTGAGCTCAAAAGCACCAAGAATAAAACATGTTCAGTGTTGGGAACGTGTTGGTTTTCAGGCTTCACTGCTTCACCTGATTTCCAACACCAGTCACACAAACACATGTAGCAAATACTACAAATCATAACAATGAATGAATGTGAATAAAAAATGATTTCTTTATGTTCACAGTCTTCACAGATCCTGTCATCTCTTCCTGTCAGTCAGAGAACTAGTCTGAAGCTGCTGCTCAACACTTTGCATTTGAACAGAGATTCTACTGTTGTGGCAAAGACAGACAATGTATGAAAAGGTGAGTTTCCTTTGTGCACCTGAGCTGCATCACATGACCACTAGGGGGCAGAGGAGTGTCATGATAATCATCATGATCTTACAGAATTCAGCTGGTTGGTCTGGAAGCTCCAAACCAACCTGCTGCCTTTGAATCTGACTGTGTGAGGTCGTCATGTCACAGAACTCTGTCGCTTGAAAAGGAGCAACAAGGACGACGAGGATGATGTTTTAAAACGTCTGAATTTTATTGTGTTTGAAACGGTGCAACACAAAACCTCATCTGTGCACAAGCTGGAACCTGACAGCTCCTGGAGACAGTCTGAGAAAACAGACCGCCGACATTACAGCCTTCCTGGAGAGCACCATCTGGCCAGTAGCACTAATCACTGTGTGTGTGTGTGTGTGTGTGTGTGTGTGTGTGCTTAAGGTACATGGATGTTGAAACCGTGTTTTGCCAGGTTCCCAAAGTAGGTCAACAGCTGGTTTAACTTTGAAAAACATCATTAACACCTTCATCAGCGTCCATCAGGGTAAACAGTCCAGCAATACTACACACACACACACACACACACACAGAGAAACACACACACACACACACACACACACACACACACACACACACACACACACACACACACTAGTAATTATCTTCATAATCAACTAATCTGCAGATTCTTTTCTCCATTAATCAGTTCATTGTTGGGCCTATGAAACGTGGTTGGTGGCTGGCGACGGCTTTAATTTGATGGTTTTGTTCACTAACAGTTCAAAGACCTGTAGAAAAATCAGTGCTGATTAATTTTCTGTCGATGGATTCATCAGTTAATCAACTAATCGCTGCAGCTCTGAAACTGATTGTGTTGTGTTGATGTGTAATTTTGCTAAACGTAGAACTGGCTCTCTCCAGCAGCTGCAGCAGTTTCCCAGCAGCCCATGCAGCAGGACAGGAGGCTCCTGGACAGTTACAGGAAGTCCTGTGACTGACACCTTTCTGTTGCACTGGTGCTACAAGCCTGCGCTGCTCTCTGGTTAATCAGAGGACCGCAGCTCACTGAGCACGTGCACAACACTCAGCAGAGTTTTTTGGCTCTGCTTCCAACCTGTTTTTATCGCTTCATCACACTCTCTGTCTGTGACACACACTCGAACACACTCTGCGCTCCTGCGTGGGACGACTGTCTCATCAGAGTCAGATAAGCTCCCTCCATCTCCATGTACCTCTGTGTGCTGATAAGCTAATGGACATAATGGAGTTTAGCTGAAGCACAGTGAGTGGGTGCAGAGGTCTGCAGTGTGAGCAGTGTGTGTGTGTGTGTGTGTCTGTGTGTGTGTGTGCGCGTGTGTGTGTGTGTGTGTGTGTGCTACCATATAATAACATCAATCAAATGTTGCTGGTTTTTATTTGGCCTCCCAGAACAGAACAGGCAGAAACGAACCAATTATCAGCCGTGTGTTTGTGTGTGTGTGTGTGTGTGTGTGAGTGTGTGTTCCCGTCAGTCACACTGGATCCACTGACTCCATTAGCCCTGTGAACAGATGTTGTCCAGACCCAGAGGGACAGGAAATAGCTTGAGCATCACAGGAGAGGAGGCGACCTTTTCTAATCCTCTGCCTCTGTCTCCTGGAGGCAGCGTTCACTCGGCAGGTCTTAACGTCTCAGTACAGAGGAGCAGAGACAGTTTCCTCCGTCCACCTGTTCATCTGCTCTGAAACAGCTGATCACACTCAGCACCAGACTTTACAGGTGGGCTGAACCTGTCAGCCAAAACACCAGCAGGACAGATGATGAGATGGAGTTTGGGTAAAGAGGAACATCATGATCTTTGGATTAGAATGATCATTACTGCTATGACTGTCAAGTTCAAAGGTCACTGATTCTACACAGAAGCCATATTGAGAACTACTCAGCCTGTTGTGCATTGGTGTCTGATTGATGATGTCACTGAGTTGAGAGAAGTGCATATTTATACTCTTGTTTTTTCAATGATGTCATTTTAATTTAATATTTTCTGACACACAGATTATTATTCTAAACAGTCTAAAGACATGTTTTAATGGGATTTTTAAGACTGGAATCTCGAACCATGACAGCACAGGTATGAAATAAGACAAAAATAAAAATTGAAAGTAGCAATAAAAGACAGAAAACTACAAACAAGTAGAAGAATAGTGAAGTTTATCCAGTGAGAGGAGAGAAAGCGTTTCTTCACCAGGTTTCCTTCTCTCTCACCAACCTCTCCCTCATCGCCTGTCTCCCCCCTCTCTCCCTCTCTGTCTCACCTCCTCAGCTCGACTCTCCTGTCTGGCTGCACAACAGAAAAACAGCCAGGAGAACGAGAGGCACGGAGGAGTGTGTAAGTACTTTAAGCTGGAATCATCCACCCGCCCTCACACATCCCTGTAATGTGAAATGATGCTCGTCTGAAACTCTCGTCTGACAGTTTATTGCATTACGCTGCATGAGTGTGTGTGTGTGTGTGTGTGTGTGTGTGTGTGCGTGTGTGTGTGTGCTGCTGCTGCTACAGGATCTGAGCCCTGAGGGAGGATGTTCATCCCAAAGCCACCCTGCAAAAATAACCAAAGAGAGGGAAAAAAGCTAATGCTCAACATAAACACACACACACACACACACACACACACACACACACACACACACACACGCAGCAGCCTGCTCGTGTCAAACAAACCAAACGGGCACAAAGCGAGCGGTGATGAAATTATGTGCGGCGGCGGCGGCGAGGATAAGAGAAGAACACCGAGCCTGGAGCAATCTGCCCGATGGAATACAGGCATCGATAACAGGCTCCACGGCCGAGAGAGAGGAGGAGAGAGAGAGAGAGAGAGAGAGAGAGAGAGAGAGAAGGGTCACGTCATTAGAGAGATGGAGTGAGAGAGGAGAGGGCGAGCGGAGGCTGAAAGGCAGCAGCTCGGTCTGAACATGTCCTGACATCTGAACTCGAACCAGGTCCAGCTCTGCACACTGCGACCTGTACCAGTGACCAGGGAGCCGGGACGTCTCATTCAGGCCAGTTACATGTACCTCAGCCTCTGGGTCAGCAGTGAGGAGACCCGGTTAGAAAAAGGCCATTAACAGTTACGTATACATGTAACTAGGTTTTAATCTGCTTTACAGAAAAGAGCATGTGGGAGACAGACAGACAATAGTTCCACCCAACTGAAACTGACGCTACAGAAAACACGCTCAGTGGGTCTGAATGAGTCGGATTGAAGAGTCAGAACTGGTGGATAAACGAGGCTGATCAGACACACAGGCGTCACAGGTGACAGGAGAGGTGGCCAAAACCTTCACACGCAGCCAGGTGGCGCTACGTCGATCCAAGAATCAGGACCAGTCAGTGAGCACCGCTCTGCTCTCCTGTCCAGACACTGACTTTCTGCAGCACTTTTTAATGCAGTGAACTGATGACACTGATTCATACTCATGGAACAAAGACGACCGAGACACCAAATTGGGTTTTAGCTCTTAAAAAATACGTTTTTCAAAGTCAAAACACGTCATTACTTCTCTGACAGTTGGCTCAGATTTTTATCACTAATGTTACATTTATACAGTGACTTGTTTGTGTTCACAGTAAATATTTCCTCCTGAGAGAAGGCTGAGAGGTTTGATCTCTGCCAGAAATTTTTATAAACTTTTGATTTCAAAAACTCTCCCTGTTTCTCAACCGTTACAAACACATTCAGCAGCATTTATCCAGGAAAGTCTGGGACTCGAGAGCAACATGAGAGCAGACGATTTTCTGAGTGTGAAGAACTGTGTCTGTCTGCAAAATGTCTGTGTCGAACCAATCCACGTGTGTGTGTGTGTGTGTGTGTGTGTGTGTGTGTGTGTGTGTGTGGTGGGGGGCTTGTATTTAGCTGTTCCACCCAGGGGCCCGATCATAATAACATGTTTTAGATGAGCTAAAAACATGCAATTAACAGGAGGATGCAGGGGAGCCGAGCTCCACCGGAGACAATTAGAGCTGCAGCAGCAGCCGACAGCCAGAATTCATTATCAACACCGTGAATATTGATGAGAAAAAAGTGACAACAAAGAGACTCCGGGATGACACACACACACACACACACACACACACAGTAGAGGCTAATGAAAAACACAGATATTAGTGTGTAAATTGTCCAGTTCATGACATCACACACGTGGAGCAGCACAAAGAGAACAGATCTACTGTTACAGGAAAATTCTGCTTTATTTACAACCTTGACTTTTTATATCTGCAAAACTTTAAGCAACAATCATTTCAGTGAAATCGTTGCTAACAGATTAGCTTGTGGAGGCCACATCTCTAACTGCAGCCCACCTTGACATCACCGACCTTTGAACAGAGAGAATCCAAAGTGAAGGAAGACGTAACATCACATCAGCTTTCTGTATTTTCTGCTGAGCTGCTCTCCTTGTCTCGTGCTGGCACATACACACTAGCTGGATATTAGCAGACGAGCTAAGATGTTTTTCAATGCCGTCACAGGCACAAGCGCTCTGACAGCCAAACACACACAATTAGCCTCCCTCGCTCACTTCACAGCAGCCTAATGCCTGTTTACAATCACAGCAGCTCAGCTCCTCCTGATAAACTTAACTGGAGCTAAATCTGGAGAGAAAGCTCAGCGTTGACTCGACAGGAACAGACAGGGAGAGGATTTGTAGAGATCTGAGGTTTGAAACGTCGCCATATGTGGCGTTTAGTTTCAGTCATTCTGTTTATTTTTCCAAATTCTGGTTTGTTTAGAGACTTGAGAGGAATGACAGAGACACAGGCAGTTAAAGGAATCTGCATTAATCCCAATCAGATGCATTAACCTCTCAGCAGGTCGCTACAGAATGAAGCAACAGCTAAACAAACTCATTAATGTGCAGTGATTTGAAGGATCTGATGAAGTGGTGAAACATCTGAAAAATACCAAAGAGATATTTACAAAAACAAAGGCATCTTTCTACTATGAACATGTTTCAAATAAAGGCCTGGTTCCCTCTGCAGTCGAGGTAAATAAAGGCCTTGGGTCACAGGACTGAGCATCTGGATTCAGGACTGGATGCAATTTCAAATTTGTTTGAATTAAAATTTTGGAAAAAAAAAAAAGTGACAGTTGTGGCTGGAGTGAAATACGGTCTTTATAGCAGCAACATAAAGCTGCTCTAAGTGAATGAGCTAATTGTCTGGTGGTGTTGTGAGGACACGAGCAGCGTCCTAATGAAAGCTCTGCTGCTGCTTCACGGCCGCCAAGAGAGACCCTCCACCACCCAGAGGGGCCCGCTGGGACCAGTAATGCTCTAATAGAGGGGCGTGTGTGTGTGTGTGTGTGTGTTTTGGGTAAGGGGCACAAGGGTGAGTGTTTGTGTCCCAGAATAACACACTTTACTATCGACGAGCATTATAATTCGCCTGGGCCACACGCTGACAAATTAACACAACTAATCTCCATTACTGGGTAAGAACAGTCTGTGTGTGTGTGTGTGTGTGTGTGTGTGTGTGTGTGTGTGTGTGTGTGCGTCACCGGGGGGATGACATCCATTTGGGCTGGCTTTTAATCTTCCAAATGAGCAGATATAACTCTTCCTACACTAATGCCACTAACAGCCCATTATTGTGTGTGTTCACTCAGTGCGAATGTGTGTGTTTGTGTGGTAACGTGCAGGCGGAGGAGGAGGACAGTCATTATATGATTCTTATAGATCGTGTGTGTGTGTGTGTGTGTGTGTGTGTGTGTGTGTGTGTGTGTTTTCAATCATTAACACGGCTCTTAGCGGAGATAAGTGCAGCTGAGACCCATCAACTCGAAACCCTTTCGGTGACATACTGTAATTTAAGGATGAATCTTTTTTAATCAGTTCTTAAAGAAAACCTTTGCTGACAGCTAAGCTTTAATTTTTTTTTTTTGGTTCATATCATCATATTATGAGCTTTTAAGGTTGTTTGATTGTGTCCACTACAGATCTACAGTTTCATGTAGCAGACACTTTTATCAGTATCTTGCCCCAGGACGCTCTGACACATGGTCTGCAGGGGCCGGGGATCGAACCATGTTCTGTCCAAAGCGACAATATGAAAGCATGAAAGTCGACGCTGTTACTCATCAACATCACAGAGACACGACATTATCCTGTTATGGATGTTAGAGTATTTACAGAAATACATAAAATCCCTCGTGGTCAAAAACGGTTGGGAACAGCTTCACCTCCTTCATCCATCTATTGTTTGACTCCAGCTGCACTATTCACTCGTCAGACCACTCCACACACACACACTTCCTGTGAGGCTGCAGGACGTCCATGTGCAGCTGTGGGGTTTATCAATCGGACAAACGGATCTCCAGAAGTGTCGGTTATCCAGGCAGCGAGTCGGCGTTCGTCCCCTCCACAGCAGAGACAACCTGCTAATTAGTTTCAGCTATGAAGAACATCGCCCACACACACACACACACACACAGAGGCACACACACACACACAGAGCTGAAAGGAGCTAATCTGGCCTCATCAGCTTGTCTGTCATGTGTTCCAGTAGCCGACATTTCCTTTAGCGAGATGCTAAAGCTGCTATCAGCACCGGCAGAGAAAACAAGCTAATCCTAATTGGAATTTACACATTCAAATAAAATCTGCAACGCCTCACTGGAAGGGTTTTATCTGCAGATAATACAGGGAGGGAGTGGCGGGGCGGATAGAGAGAGTGTGTGTGTGTGTGTGTGTGTGTGTGTGTGTGTGTGAGACAGATTGGCAGGTGGATTTGAAACAAGCTTCCCTATAATAATTAAAACAAAGAGCTGTCTGGTGTCTGTTTCTACATGCTGAGCTGAACTGATCCACACTGGGACTGTGTTCAGCATCCAGCCTGTGTGTGTGTGTGTGTGTGTGTGTGTGTGTGTGTGTGTGTGTGTGTGTGTGTGTGTGTGTGTGTGTGTGTGCGTGCGTGTGCGTGTGTGTGTGAGAACTGTCCCTTGAAATTTCTGCCCATGTTCAATAACTGATCAGTATCAGTGGTCATTCAGGCTGACACTAACATCAATACAGACGTGTATCTATTGGTTAAGATATTGAGACGATCAGCTGTTCCTGAACAGTTTATCTCTGTTGGTCTGCCTGCTCCAACATTTGCTGTGTGAGAATGTAATTCAACACATTCATTTTCAGAAAATGCAACAAGGACAAAGTGAAAGAGTGAAGTTCTTGAAAGTGGGTTTTGACACGTGGACCCTGGTGAAGACTGCGGCTCATGATGGCAGTATAAAGCAGGACCAGCTATAATAGGTCTGTGGGAGCCCCTGGGGGTCTGGGCCCCGGGGCCATAGCCTAATTTACACAGTTAATAATCCAGTGTGGATGTGCTCTCACAGCGTTTCGACACAGCGGACGACCGTATCAGACACTTGTACCGATCAGCAGCTCCCGACCTGGGAGAGAGAGAGATTCCCCCGGGGACACAGGATAATTACTGGATGGAATACCAAACATCTTTCTCTCGTCTCGTTGTCTTTTCTTTGTGAAACACAACTCAAGTCTTTGAAGATTACTGAGATGAACAATCTAAAAATGGAACATCCGTCTCACTGTGACTGTGACGGGTCCAAAGCAAAACACCATATACATTGTTATATGGATGTAATCAAAATGAAAATGAGGCGGTAGATGAGCTGAGCGTCCGGCTGCAGGCAGCGTGTCGAGCAGCGAACTGTGGATCCGGGTTAACGCTGACTCGGCCTCAAGGCCTGATGGGAATTGTTCCTGAGTGACAGAGGTGGGATTCGGCCTCCCCCCCCCCCTCCTCCCCCCTCGCTCTAAGATCTGACGCACTTCAGCGGCGGGTTGAAATAACAGAACAAACACAAACAGGCTGCGGCTTCAGGAAAATGTGCAAAGTGGTTTTGAAAAAGGAGGCGAAGGTGCTTCAGTGATGTGTGACCCAGATTTCAGCAGAGCTCTCAGACTGCTGGAGAAGACCTGTCTGCTGCGATGAATTCATGAAGGAGGCCGACTGTGTTCAGCTGGATGATACAGAAACAAGGTGATCTGTATGGATGGAAAGAAATGAAGTCATTTCCATTCCTTTGTGTCTCTCTCTCGTTTCACCGCTCCGCTCTGCCCTCCCTCGCTCCGGCACTTTATTATCAGGAAACCAGATGAGTTTGCTCCACTGCTCCACCTGTCATCCCGTCTTCATCCAGTCGAAAACGGCTTCAATTTGCACCTTTCTGCTGCGACCCCCCCTCCTCTCTGACGGTCGACTGTTAACCCTCCCCCAGCGCTCGATCTAACAAAGACAACACAAGCTGAGAGGCTGAGTGAACTCCACCAACATCAGCCAACGAGAAGCCAGCGGTCGAACCATGAGCTGCAACTACTGATGTCTCCTCAGTCAAACAACACGACACCTCAGTGCATTTCAAAATGGCTGTCTTCAGGGTTTCCTGCAGGACGTTAGCAGAGACGAGCTGCTTCTCTGGAAGATGAAGAGAAACTCACGGACATGAGAAGAACATTTCTCATTGATTATTTCTCCTGTTTACCTCTCGATCGAAGAGACTAAAGAGTAAATGATCGTCACCTTGATAACTTCCAGAGCTGTACAGTCCTGTCTCAGTGTTTTGGCGTCTGATAGCGTGAGTCTTCAAGCTCATGGACCCTGGATTTCCTAACTTGTATTTTACACTCACTAATGCGATGCAACAAAACTTTGAGCCTGAAACAGAATCACTCATTCAGTTTCCTCGCCCACATTTTCACCTGCTGCTTCAGAGTTGAACTTCAACACTTTGAGATGCTTGAGCAACTTTCTCAAACATCCACGTCAACTTTTACTGTGCAAATAAAATATATATATATATATATCGAGAGATTTCACAAAAATAACAGCAGAGCGAAGAAGAGAGAGATGAAGAGACAATAAAAACTAGATGATGAAACACTGAAGCAAGAGAGTGGGAAAAAGAGTTGGAGGGAACAGATGAGCACTTTCTGTAATGGGATTAATCACAGTGGAAGAGAATGAGAGTGAGCGGAGAGAGGAAGAGGAGGAGGAAGACTAATTATCAGAGGCCAGGCGAGAGTGAAAGAGAGAGAGTGAGACAAAGAGGAGTTTGACAGACAGTTACAGAGGGAGACGGTTCCCTGGAGGAGAGAAAGTGACATGTGATCCGTCTGGATGCGAACGCTCTTTCACTGCCTCGCCCTCACCCCTCACCCCCCTCCTCTCCCGCTGCGCTCACAGAAAACCCCATCGCAGCTCGTCGTCGTTGTCGGAGCTGATCTGCTAACGGCGGGCGGGGGCTCAGTGTTTCTGGGTCGGAGGGGGGGCAAACATCGCCGCACGCTCGAGAGCCGTCGGCCACCGAGGAATCACTAATTATCATCATCACTGAGACAAAGCGCTCTGATTTTAGCTCTCATTTCAATCAGGCCAGTTCAGCCACATCTGGGAGCACAAATCCAATTAGCTCGCTCTCTGGTTGCAGCAGAGAAACTGACATCCAGCTGTCGGACGGACGCTTCATTTCTGACTCTGATCTGATCGTCCTCCTGCATCATGGCTGCACGGAGCTGCATGAACACTAGAAACTTAAAGACCAGAGTCTGTTCATTTCAGTGGACTCACTCACAACTGTTTGACCTTTGAGGGAACAGATCATCACACACAGTGCAGGAAGTTACTGAGTCATATTGGAAGGTTATCTAGTCCTGATCTGTGTCATCTGAGGATGTTCTCCGCTGCATTTGTTTTCAAACCACGTGAACTCCAGAAGAAGAAGCTCAGAGACACTGTGGCCTCGGTGCTGGTCAGGTGGTGAACAGGGGGCGTGTCAGAGCCGGCTGGATGCAAACAGCTGCTGATCGATAAGTGAAGCTTCGACGTTTTCCAGTTGTGGTGAAACAGCGTTTTGTGAAGGGATATTTAGCTGCAACCACTTTTGTACAGAAGTAAATGAAAAAGTTAACACCACCAAGTCAACCTGTGAAAACAACAGGTCTTGTAAATCCATCATGGATCTAAAGAGCAAAGAGATTTTTTTTTGTTCCTTTATGTGAAATAAATAAAATAACGTCTATCAAACAAACAGACGGTGCAGCGCTGTGTTTTCTGTTGTTGAGCATAAAGGCTAAGAAAAGAATCTGTCCAGAGAAAACAGGACTGATGCCATGTGTGTGTGTGTGTGTGTGTGTGTGTGTGTACTATGAGTGAGGACGGGGTGGCGTCTAGACATTCAATTTCACACTCTTTGAAGTTTGCTGCCTGCTGGCCAAACGCAGCCATGTGGATGAACTCAACATGAAGAGACAACATGGAGGAGGAGGAGGAGGAGGAGGAGGGACATTACAGCTTACCTTTTCCTCCTTTTCTTCTTTTGTTTTATGAGCATCAGAGCTTTTTATTTTCCTTGTGATATCAGCAAAGTTACTCAGGTGTGCTCAGGTGTGTGTACAGCATGTTTAGGTGTGTGTGTGTGTGTGTGTGTGTGTGTGTGTGTGTGTGTGTGTGTGTGTTTGCCTTNTCCACCCGCTCTCCACAAGACGGACGCGTCTGATTATGAGAAACTTCCACATGTTTAAGTCGGAGCTGTTTCCCCTGACGAACTCCTGGTGTCGTTCCAGCTGCATCAGATGCACAATCTTTCATCCTGATTGGCCACAAACACCGGCTGCTCTCAGAACCCCCGGGGACCGACCGGGGTGCATCTGCTGAACTGACGCAATGCGCCATGGGTAATTAATTACCAGATTTGTGGTGCATTCCAAAACAGAGAGGTTACATAAACTACTGTGGGAATCTTGTGAGAGGAACTTTTCATGAAGGTCGAAATGAGCCAATCAAAAGCTGAGTGACTGGGAATCAAACCCTCTCCTGGTCCTGACTGAAACCTGTCCGTGGCTCTGAGCATCAAAGACTGTCAGGTACAACCAAGCGGCAACCTCCGGCGCTGAAAAATGAAGCCAATGTGGAAGTGCAAAAAAGCTGCAGTTCCTCGAATAACCACTAGAGCAGGCTGCAGAAGGGAGTCAATTACATTTGAGCCCCATGTTAAAATGTCCGAT
>JBBMOC010000172.1:370072-386208 GCA_037975185.1 Centropyge bicolor | reverse complement strand
GGAGTCAATTACATTTGAGCCCCATGTTAAAATGTCCGACTTTACGACAGAAAAAAACATATTTACAGCCTGGTTCAAAACATGGCTCTAGTCTCATAAGCTGTTTTTCTACTCCATGACAACTCTGGGGGGGGCGAATTTTTTTATAAGGCGTTCGTTTAAAATATACAGCATACATCATTATGCACAATTCATAGCTGTCAATCTAAGTGGCGCCACCTTGATTGACAACTAGCCACTGACGGTCTAAAGGGCGTCACCCCGGCTAATTCTAGTCACTGAGTTTGGGAAAGAGATCGTCGTGGGGTTAGCCGGCTAGCAACGATATTTAGCATTTAACCTAGCTGGTTAGCCGTAGCTAGTTTGATTATTTCCAATAAAGCGGCTTTTTTCAGCCAATAGCGTTCATTCAGCCGGCCCATAGGACCCGCCTCAGCTCCGCCCTCGCTCCACCTCTTTGTCCATATTTGGAGTAACCGGAGGTAGGCTACCAAGATGGCTACGGCTCTTTAGAAACCTATGGGTGACGTCACGGACACTACGTCCATATTTTATACAGTCTATGGGTACAACAAGTTGGCATCACTTGTTCTTTGATGAGATGGTTCATTATTCAAAGATTTAAACCCTGTAACCCGTCTGTCAATGTCAAAAAAAGGCCCATTCAGAAACAGCCCACCTGCACCGGCGGCTGGTCTCAGCACAAACCTGACCAGGTGCTCAAAGTCGATGGAGACGATGTCAGTGTTAGCAAATATTCTGTTGGAGAACGAGCTCTCCTCATCTGAGAAAAGCAGCAGGTCTGTTGAACCACTGAGGGGGAACATCTATTAAACCATATAACAAACCTACATGATTGATTTATTACTTAGCACGGAAAAAGACAAGATTCTGAGTTTTTACAGTCCAGGACAAGAAGACACAGCTGGTCCAACCAGTCACATTCACTCGGCATGTTAGAGGAAACGTTCACTCTCAACAACAGCAGAGGCAGAGCTGCTGGATGAAGCTGCTCTGAAAATCATTTACCCAGCTCAGTCTGTCCGGCGCTGGTTAGTTTAAGGTTAGCTATTGATCAGCCTTGTGTTTCAGAGTCAGTAGGTAAGTGAGGAAACAAACAAACTATTGATCCTCGTTGCTTTTCAGAGGCTAAATCTAAAAACTGTGGCTGTGAATTCCATCCACTCCCAACACCGTCGAACATTTCAGCAGCGTCACCTGATCAAATCCACGTCAGTATTGAAACTCAGGTATTACACTGACAGGTGCATTAAAGATGTTCAAACAACAGGAAGGAGATTCCTCCGAATCAACAAGCATCCAGTGAGTTAAACAGACAACAGAAGCAAACAAAGAACGTCGCTGCCTGCTCCTTTTTAATCTTCTCCTCTCAGCACTGAGGTAACTGTGGCCCATCACAATGAGTCAAACAGCGCCTTGCATCTCTCTCTCTCTCTCTCTCTCTCTCTCTTTCTGTGCCACCCTCTGGGCCTCAGCTTTTATCATGTCGAGAGATGTCTGCCCGCAGGACGACAGATAAAAGGAAGATGAAGGGGAAAATGAGGAGGCGGAGGAGGAGGAGGGTGAGAAGAAGAAAAGCAGGATGGTTGTGGAACCACGCAGCGAAGGTTCCGTGGGCGAGAAAAGGAGCCGCGAGAATGACAATGTGCCATAAAACACATTGTAATTATAATGCAGTGTGAAGGTTTATGAACTTGGGTTCAGGGCTCCTACTGAGAGAATCCAACCTCAGCATGAGGCTGAAACAATGACGCTGCTTGTGTCATCAATTATTCATGACTGATGTTCTGGATTGTTTAATACAAACAATGCCAGAAAAATAGATGGGTTCTCAGAGCAGATGATGTGTCCAAACACAAACAAGATATTACATTTATATACTCAAATTAACAAGCTGAAACCAGCATCTGTTGGGAATTACTAGTCAGCATTCATTGAACGATCATTTATGCATTGAATCTTCCTTCTTTTAGATTTTTAAGGTCCATTCTTGACCTCCTTGCCTTTCTCCTTCCTGACCTCAAAGGTCCATTCATTTAGTGTTCCGGAGCTTTCTAACACATCACATGATCTTCAGCAAAAGTCAGCTGTCATTAAAAACAAATTTCCATTTTTCTGAGCACTTTGTGTCGTGACCCTGTTGGCTTAAATGTTTAGTTTCAGATTTAAACTCCACCAGTTCATGATGATCATGGCAAATAACTGAGAGCTCCAGAACAGTTCCTGAGTCGACCTCAAGGTCAGACTGTTCTGTCAAAGACCAACAGAGATGTGGGCAGAGACACTGAACCTAGTTCTGCGTACGAGTGCTAATTATGACTCTAATCAATCGTTAATCATAAAACTCATCAGAATCAACATCATTATAATTTGTTTTTGTGATACACAATATGAACCTCTCAGATCGGAGCCTCCCTCCCAACATATATGAATAAAAACCTCTTTCTACCATCAGTCCATGAGCAGTTTTCTTCATGGTGTTCAATGAAGACAAATCAGTGTGAATATTCAGGGTAACTTGACTTTATGAGACAAGGTTATTTCAACATGTGGCTCCATCACCGATAATCAATCACTGCGGCAGAGATCTTTACAGCTAACAGCATTAAATACTCTTTGTCACTCTCGCCTTCCTCCATACGTCTGGTTTATTGATAGACTAACAGGAAGCCGGGAGAAATTACGGCCATTTTTCCTGGAGCACACACAGTCCATTAATAGCTCTCTGCATTGTCAGATAGTGCTGAGCAGCCACAGCAGCTGATTTTCTGGGCTCTTGATAAGCAGCAGCTGCAGCGATTTCAGCACCACAGCGGATGGGTCATAAGTTATTGCACCGCTTAACAGGAGCCGAATATCAATTCAGCACGAAGAGCAGAAAAATACAAGGATAAAAGCTCCGGAGAGGGAAAATCAACAACTGGAGGGAACGAGATGTTTCTGGTTTCTGTGAAACTTTGTGTGAACTCGTATGACTTCAGCTTGTCCTTCAGACCTTTTCCTCCCTGTGATTCAGTGGAGGAAAGTAAAAAAGTACATTTACACAAGCGCTGCAGTTGAAGACGTGTTAACTGTCCAGTTATCTCTCGCTATATGTAAATAGATACATGTCAGTAATATCAAGTCTGTTTGGATTCAAGTTCACGTTCCAAAGAAAGTGTCTGCAGTCTCATTTTATTTCTTATTAAGCTGCAAATATTTGATCAAATCAAACCCCTGAAAGTGACACTGTGGACATATGTTGACTTTCAATGGGCAGCTCTATCTGTTCAGGAAGAACATGTCGTTTGCTTGAAGCCCCACAACAGCTGAACTGAGCAGTTTCATCATCTGTTTCCTTCTACACATTCTGGGCCAATAATAAACATCAAATCCTGTTTTCTCAAAATGATGCTGAGTGATCGGAAACTCAGTTCCTCCTTTTTGTACCTATGAGCAAAGACGTGAGGCCGAGGAGCGAGCGGAGGACGTGAGGAGGTGCTGAGCGTCCTGACTCTTACCTGGCTGAGCTCCGAGGCCCTCTCACTGCTCTCCTTGATGATGTTCAGCCTCAGTCCGAACCAGCTGACCGAGCGTCTGCAGGCCAGAGACCTCCCGTCCCGGCCTGCCTCCTCACTGGCCTGGAGCACCCGCGGACACGCCATCGCCAACAGGACGCACACGGTGGAAGGCTCCCGGCGGAGCTGCGGCAGGACTGTGGTCCGCTCCCACTGAGCCCAACACGTTTAATAACTCCTTATCCATAAAGCAGCTTTGCCTGTTTGTTTTTAATTGGCTGGATTTTGCCGTCCATTAGCCTCATCTGTGGCTTTTCTCCCTTCTGGATTTGTTAAATCTCCCTTCTGCACAGACACACAGTCACCTATCATGAATTCCTCACCCCATTCTGCTTTGACACTGTTTCTCTGCCAAAAGACAAGATTAGCCGCAGCCGCTAAGCTTCTGCGAGCCCTGTCAGGAGACGGGGTGTTCAGGGTTAAAGCCAGCCTCTCTCAGCCTGGGTACCTCAGGGTTATCAATATTTCACAAGGCTGAGAGCGAGGGAGGGAGCGCCGCATGCTCGGTCGACTGTGGCCGGAGGAGGAGGAGGAGGAGGAGGAGGAGGAGGAGGAGAGGAAGGAGCATAATCTCTCCATCATCCTGAGAGCCGCTGCCTCCACAGGGCACCATTATAACTTATAGCCAATCTAGAGTATGATTAAAAGAGAGCAGGACAAAAGACCAGAGTCATTGAGATCAATAAAAAGAAACAAGAGTCTGAGAGAAAATGAATAAAGCTAATGAGCAAAAGAAAGACGCAAAGGAGCAAAAGAGAAAAGCTGAGTGGGAAGAAAAGAAAATAAGGTGAAGGTTGAACTTATTAAAAACCGCTGCAGGTTCCTCACTGAATCTTTTACAAGTTACATTACAGTCCTGTACTGTAGACAGTCAAATCAAACACATGTGAAGCTGGAATCAATTAATGCTTCCAAACTTTTGCTCGATCGACAACAATCCAACGTGGCGTCTTTCTGTTCGAACACTGAAGTTTGTGTGACTGAGGCTGTTTCAGGGTCGTGTGCGTGACTGTGCTATTCTCCCCGTGGGCCTCGGTCAATGTTTACCATACAGAAGCTTTCACTCTGGACTCTGTGTTCTGCATCGCTGCTTGATTAACGAGCTGTAAAGAGCGAAAAGACTGGCTCTTTAATTCACTCCACTTCACTCTGGTTTTACAGCAGCTTTACTCAGAGCAGCTCCTTCAGTTTTAAGTCATTCAAGCAACTGAGCTTATTGTCATATTTTGCTATCTGGCATTTCTGATTCTCACAGGATTGAAAAATCACACTTAAAATTCAACAGCACTTGTCAGAAACAGTGTCTGAGTGTGAATTTTTTGGAGCTACTTTATGCAGAAGAAACATTCCCCAAGGAGTAAGGAGATCAGGAAACCCTCTTGTATTTCATTTCCATGAAATTTGAGCGGGCAGACGCCGAGCACACAGAGGATGCCAGTGACGAATTGTCTCTAAATCCATGTGACAGCGATTCGGGATGGAAGCAGATGCCACCTGATAGGAGCCCATCGCGTCCGTGTTGGTATCCAGACAGGCTGATGTCAGCACAGAGCCTCCATAAAGATTCTGGATTGAACGCACGGGCAGGAACAGACAGGCTTTTGTTTCTGGAAGGGAAAACGCCTGCTGCTGCTGGAGCTGTGAATGGCAGCGCTAATCCTGCTTCTCGCACTGCAGCGGGACACATGATCACACACACACACACACACACATGCATGCAGTATACAATACAACAGTCAACAAAGTCTGAAGTTAAAAGTGGAGCATGTCGGGTATATGGATACTTCATATATCACCTTACTGACACGTCCTCATTTTGTGGTGAAGAATCAGCAATAAACAGTTAAACCTCACCCATCAAGCTCAGCCACAGACGCCTCGGAGGCTTTAGAACCCGGCCAGCACTGTTGGTACAGACACTTAAGCTCACTGTATTAAAGAGCTGTTTTACTGTTGTTGCCTTTGTGTGTCTCTCAGAACAGCCTGCAGCCTTTCACTCCCCCCCCCCCACACCCACTCCTCCTCCCCACAACCTGCGATAGAAACAACAGAAGAACTACAAATAGAAAGCAGTGGCCTGTTCACCTCAAAGCTAAGCACAGTCGCTATCTGTTTGACCTTTGACCCTGACCACATTTTCTCTTCACCATCGCTCACCGCAGAGGTCAAGTGGTGGAGTTCAGCTCCCCGTTTAGTCTTTAAACACCACAGAGCCTCCATCTTCCTCCGTCCATCAGAGCAGCCTGATAGAGCCCTGATGGAGCGGTGACCTCTGACCTCAGGCTATATGCTATCTGACCGAGAAGCTAATCAGGGAACGCGTGACCTGATGGAGCTTCAAGGACACGCAAGGATCAGACGCTGCTCACTAATCCTCAGTGTTGAAGTTACAGTCAGCGTGAGTCGGTCTCTTCTGGAGAGACGAGACCTAACGATGGTGATGTTGATCGTCCTTTCATCCATCTGTCCAACACTTCTTGATGACGTTCCTGCTCCCCAGATGGTGAAGCCATTTTTAATGGTTTCCTCTGCCACCCCCCATGGGACAACCTTTTACCTTGTAGCGCTACTATTCATAGGTTCTATAGCCTTGTTCAAGCTGCCAGTCCAGATCCATTTCTGGCATCCACATTGTATCCAGATTGATTTTAGAAAGTCTGGACAGAAAAAAAAGACACGTGATGTAACTTTTACAAATCGGATCCAAGCCACATCTGGAGGTGTTTTTCTTCAGTTGTGTCTCAGTTCAGATGCTCTGATGCTCAAATCAGATTTCAAAGTGTCTTTTGCGTTACCCACAACACTATTTAAAAAAAAGGCCTACGTCGTCATGCAGATAGGTTGGTGATGTCTGGACACACAAGCTGAAACACATCTGATTCTCCTGCCGTCTGAACAAAGCCTCGGAGTAGCCACATCACGACTGTGCAGTTCATTCACTTCAACACTGCAGCCTCTAGGGGCCGAGGTTTCAGACTGTTGGTCCTGTCTTTAATCCGTCCAGCCGACTGTATTGGTTGCCAACTGTGGGCATCCAGCCACAAAGAGAGATTTACAGAAACAAAACGTGCCAGAGGACAGCCCTGCCGACAAACACAAACACACCGAGCCCAGACAGAGCTGCTGTGTGGAGGCAAACAAATATGCAGCTGTCAATCAACGTCTTAGTTCGTCCGCTTGGCAAAGACTTCACATAAAGGGATCATCTGTCCACAGAAACCCACACATCAACACTGAAGGACTGCCACGACTAAGTGTCCGAGTTATGGAGTTAATGCGTCCTGTGCTCGTTGCTTCAAAATGAAGAGTCAGACCTTTGAACATTTTTCACATAAACTACTGAAGCTCTGCATTTTGTGTGAGCATCCATGAAACGGGAGGAGGCCAGTGCAGAACAACAGGCTGCTAATAGCTGAGACTGCTTCATCTCCTGTATGACATCTGTACAATACTAGTCTATTTGTTATTGTCCAAAACATTGGCATGTTTGTTGATGGTGAAAATTAATCTTTACATTTTTAATGCAGCAAAACATGAGTAAAAGTGAGAAGAAACACGGTCGAGGAAGAGTCACCACCACCTTGATGATGTGAGACGAAGGTTTGAGGTTTTATCTAAAAAGACCTGCTCAGCCACAATCCGACATGCACCAACCATTTGTGGTGTACCACAAGGGTCAATCCTGGGCCTCATCTCTTTCTCCATTTGCTTCCCCTCAGTCACATAATAAGTAGAACTAATACATCTTTCATTTCTATGCAGAGGATATGCAATTATATCTTTCAGCCAATTCTAGAAATACTCCAGGGACTGTTGAAATGTAATGATAGAAATGTATGTGATACGTAAATATATAGCATCAGTAAACCATCACAGTGTGAAGCCTGCGTCTGAAGTTAAAGCCTGACAAAGAACAGGTGCAATGAAGGCCTGGAATCTGAGCAAATCCAGGTCATCCCTCCCTGCCTGGTGTCCTCATTCGAGTCCTACTTCATCTCCACACAGAGCTATTTAAACTCTGTAAATAGTGGATGTAGAACACAGCGTTTCAGCGTCTCCGTGTGCAGATCCTTGTACCCTGATTTCTCCTGGCGAATTCAGAGTGTGAAGGAGGGGCTGATGGGAAAGAGGTTATCTGAGGCTGAGTGCTAAAACTGACTCAAACGCACGCTACCCTCCCCACCCTCTCTCAAGGGTGGATGAGGGGGTTGAGGGGGGAGGCTGGTGTTCGCTGACTCAACATTTCTGAGCCTCTGAAACCCTGAAAGCACGAAACTGGGATGACAACATCTGATCCGAGTAGAAATAGAAACAGAAAACTGAAAACACCTGATAAATGTGCCACTGAAATTTTCCCTCAAAATACGGATTTAAAGAACCTTTTGTGAACTTTCATATTTTAGTCCATTTATCACATTTCTTTGTCTGCTGACACATTGGGTCAGGTTTCAGTCTGTGGTCTTTCCACCCTCCGGAGACGCCACTGGTTTCCATTCATTTGAGTCTACGACAAAAATCAACACGTAGAGACACGAAACTTGCTTCAAGATACGTTTCACAAGATTCCAAAGTCCAAGGTGGCGTCCTCACATTGTCCGTCCTGTCCTACTAACCAACCAGAATTTGTTTGGCATTTTCACTTAGCTGACTGAAACTGGATTTGAACGCCATGATGCCTTTTGGAATATAATCTATGTGGTTCTGTCTTCAAGATGAAATAAGGCGGTAAAACGCTCTTAAAGTCGATCATGTATGTTCCTTTAAATGTATTTCTGAAGTCGGTATTTTTCAAAGGTCTGAGACAAATATGACGACGCATCTTCAGTGTGTTCTGATACATGACGGCTTGTTGTTGCTCAGTGAGCTGTGGCGTCATTTACTGATCACCACCAGAGAGAAACTGGAGAGGTCTGCTGAGATGGAGAGTGTGTGTGTGTGTGTGTGTGTGTGTGTGTGTGTGTGTGCTGGTATGCTTTCTGGGCTAATATCAGCTGGAAACGTGACAAGGTGAATGAGTGTGACTGTTCAAGTGTGAGTCTGAACAATGACTTTGTCAAAAAAAAAAAGCTCAACCAGTGCACAGAAATCTTAGTCAGAAAAAATGCTGAATGTGTTTTCCTGCCCACATTCCTTCCTTTAACTCTTCACAGAACGAATGGCTCCAAGTCAAATTCTCAGTGTGTGACTTGTGACCCCTGTGAACGGCAGAGGAATCCGACGCTCCACTCTTGAAAAACAAAGTGATTCTTACCTGGAGTCCCCTGCGCCTCAGAATACTGGAGTCGTCCATGATGCTGTGAGATCAGCTCTCTTTTCCTTTTTGGTTTTCTTTTTCACAAAGCTACAAAGTTCAGGCACTTTCGAGGGAGTCCGTCCACATGGAGGAAGTCACATTACAGCCTCCTCGCTGCTCCTTTCTTTGTCCATCACCTGTCAACAGGCGGCCATGACGGCGCAGACTGAGCTGCCAGGTGAGTCACACAGGTCGGTAAAAAGCTCTGAAAGTCCTGACTTTCTTCCTCCAGAGACTCTTCAGTTCAGCAGATTCACCTCAAACAAGAACTGGTGTCAAAATGAGAGTTTCTCATTGAAGTGAATCAAAACTTTGAAACTCGAGGCTTCGTGGATTTTCCATTTGGCCATGTCTCAATCCTCCCAACAAATGTTCTAAAAGACAAACAAGAAGTGAAGAGCCGGCTGCAGTCTTGTGATTCTGGCTCCGGATCAGAGCATCACTCCTCTGTTTTTCCCTCCTTCATCTCTTTTGTTTATTGCAGCCGGCTGCAGAGGAAGGTGCGGTCTGGATGTGAGCGGCTGACGATCGTCCTCTCCTCTCTGCCGTCGTCAGAGCACGTGTTGTTCTTGAGCTCGGCCTCCGTCGGCTGCTCTTCCATTCATCCGCTCAGCGCTGGACACACCCCTCCGCCTCGCGCTCACACAGAGGTGTTCACTCCGGCGCTCTGCTCTTCTTCTTCTCTGTTTCCTAACCCGCCGTTCTCTTGTCCTCTCTTTTTCCCTGTGCCTCCCACCCTGAAGGCACTAGTCCAGAGGAGACTCCACTGCCTCCATTATTCATGGGTGTCTCGCAATAGAAATTAATGATGACAATGGGGCCTCGGGGGGAGGATGGAGGGAGGGAGGCGAAACATAAATGGGGAAGGCACCAGCTTGCTACCCTGTGGCTTAATTAGAGCCGGGTCGTCCTGAAGGAGGACCTGAAATCTGTGCAGAGACACAGGCTTTCAGCAGGCGTGTCAGTCAGGACGGACGACGAGTGTGGACTGACGAGTGAGTCCACAGAGTTCAGAAAAAAGGCCTCCGTTCTCTCAATCACTTTTTTTTCTTTGGGAGAAGAAAAAAGAGAGAAAGGGAATCCAACAAACAATAAGACCGGCTGCCCACGCCTAAAGCTGCTGGACTCGCCCGGCGACTCCGAGAGGAGACGGAAAACAAGAGCTTGTTTGTTTGCTAGCAGCGGTCCACTGAGCGAGGAGGCACCTCGCATCCATCTCCATGCCAACCGGCCGGGCCAGATTCCATCTGGTTAAAGCCGGCAGAAGCTCAGGGACTCCCACATACACAACTATGGAGTCCACATGCAAGCCTGTCACACACAGCAGTCATCTCTTCATCTGCGCCGTCCTCTGCTGCGTCCTGCCCTGCATCGCTCAGTCTGTGGTGCTGATCCAAACGGCTGCAGGAGGGGGGGGATCCGGCACAGCTGACAGTTAGAACACAAGAGGAGGAGCAAGGAGAGGAGAGGAGCACAGATGTGGCCTGTGAGCAGATCCCTTCCTTCCTCTCCTCCTGCTCTTCAAACCTCTCTGTCTCTTCTGTTGTTGCTTTCTTTGCTCTCTTATGTGTCAGTATGCTCACATGCTCTGACTCCTCCCCCGTTCTTTCATCACACGCTCTGCCTCTCTCTACGTCTCCCTCTCTCCCTCTCTCTCTCTGTGGAGGTGGCCAATCAGGTGCGAGCAGGAGACAGAGACTTTGCTCGCGATGAATGGAGGGAGGACAAGCTCTCCGCCTCCCTCACTGTCCGCAGCCAGAGCCTCGCTCGCTCTAATCAAAACAAGAGGGTGTGTTCACAGCACACACACACACACACACACACACACACACACACACACACACACACACACAGCAATCTGTGGTTCATGTTTTATTATTGTGTATGGATGAATTAATCATGAGTGCACTGATCAGAGGCTTTGGATGATTACTTATTCAGCATGATGAATTCAAACACAGGCAAGTCTTATTCAACGTTCAGTGGCACCATCCTCTCCAATGTGACCATGCCAAAAGTATGTGGACACGCAAACATTACACCTAAATACAATAGCTGTTCATGTCGTGCTTTATCAGCCTCCACTCTTCTGGTTTCTGTCTCTCAGATGTTGAACCTGCTGCAGGGATTTGATCACATGACTCGGTGATGTCCAGCACTGATGTTGGTGATCAGGTCTGTCCCAGGTGTTGGATGAGTTTGAGGTCAGGTCTGAGCAGACCTGTCAAGTTCTTCCACAGCAAACTGGCAAAAGTATTTCTTTATGGAGCCGCTTTGTGCATGAGGACGTTGTTGTGTTCAAACAGGAAAGAGACAAACACAAACTGTTGACACAAAGCTGGAGGACAACTGTTGTCCACAGTCACTGCAGCATTTAGGTTCCTCTTCAGTGGAACAAAGGAGGCTGAAAATAGACAAAACACAGCCAAAGCATTTGGACAAGGGTGTCCACATACTTTTGGCCACATAAAGTATATGTGATTTGAAGGAAATGAGCTCAAATGTGCAAAAAGACTGCAAAGGTCCTTTAAATAATTTACACTGTGTCATTGAAAAGATGGACACTTTTCACTATTTTCTAAATGATCAACTGAAATTAGATCATCAATAAGGAAAAAAGAGTTATTTGCAGAGGTAATTCCTGGAAACGTGTGTTCAGATGCGTTCTCACTGTTTTGCTAATAAAGACGAGCTGACAGATAATATATAACAGCCTATGCTGAAAACCAGGACACTATTTTTAACTGCCGAGCCTCCTCTGCAATAAACAGACAGAGAAAAACGGGAGAACGAGGACAGAAAAACAGACAGAGGGAAATGGAGGCAGAGATTTGAAGATAGAGATGCAGAGTGGCTGGTGTCCTCCTACGCTCCGCAGAGAGCCATGTACTGATGACTCACAGAGAGATGAGAGACTGTTAATGAGGAGGGACGGGTGGGTTGAATAACTAAGAAGAAAACACCACTGCTTCTCTGACAGGAGAGAAGGAGCTGGTGCAGTCGTTCGCTGCGACTGTACAACACCAACACGTTCAGCCTGCTGTGTGTGTGTGTGTGTGTGTGTGTGTGTGTGTGTGTGTGTGTGTGTGGACAGATCAGTGGCTTCACAATCGGACCGCTCCGCCTTTGTGAGGAGAAACCAGAGCCTGAGTAATGTTGGCGAAACAGCGTGAGGCCCCTCCCCCGTCTGTCTGTCGGGCCCCCGGCTCCTGGTCAGAGCCTCTGTGTTAATGAGAGCAAAGGCCAAAGGGGCCACAGAGAGGAATGTTCACACAGCCACAATGAGAGCGACTGACACCAGCTTACTGACCGACTGGTTTCTGACCGCCTGCTTCTACAAACACAGCGAGGCCCGGATCAGCAGCTCTGAAATACCTGTCACATATTTGTTATATCATCATCTGCTCAATGTGTCAGGATCTGGGAATTAAACAGGTCCCATTCAAAGACCAACAATGAGTCAATCCTGTGTGACTTCCTGTCTGTCTCATTCGTTCCTACTGAAGACGTCAACACTTCACACATATATCAGTCCATTTTCCAGCTGCTCACTGTGGTTCTTATCAAAAGGTACTCAAACACAAGAAAAGAGTCCATTCGTTGGGGACTATTTTCAGCGGCGGATTAACCCACACTTGGTGCTTTAGTGAGTATTTGGGTCAGCAGCACGGTGTTTGTGTGAGTCAACACACTGACAACAGTGGAGCTCTATGGCACAGAGAGAGAAACATCAGACTTTGATTCATGTTGTTGGTTCTGGTCTTTTCATTGGTCAACAAGAAGAAACATATAGAATATAAGTGATCCTGTTCTTTACAAAATGCTCTGAAGAGAAGAAAAAAAGACTTCAGTGAAAGTGAAGAACAGAACATTAAAGAGATTATGATTCATCCTGAGGGGACCATGAATGTGGTTGGAACCAGGTGGTTGAACCGACATCGTCCTGTAAAATGTTTGTCTGCCCTGAACAAAGGAAGCACTGGGTTATATTACCTTCATCTTAAGCAACAAAAGAAGATACGGTGAAAAACAAGATGCTCAGAACCAGACTGTGAACGAGAGAGAGATGAGAGAAGAGGGTTTCCTCCTCTGCTTCATCCACAGCTCATTAAGCCAAAAGCCTGCTCCTGCTCTGTTTTATGTCTCTGCTGTATTGGAGGTTAATTGAAGCGGTGGCCCCGACCGTTCCTGTCAATGACAAACTGCCAAGAACAGCATTTTCTTTCTCTTATTTCTGAGTCTCGTAAAAAGAAAAACAACAACTCTTGTTTCTTTGACCTCACGCTCTCCCTGTTTGACCAGGCAAACGCTCGGATCGTGGCAGGTCTGTTTTTAGCTGACGGCGTCGGGCTTGTTGAGCCCTGTCAAAACCAGACACTCAGACACCCGACCTTCTGCATGTCTTCACAGGAGACAGAGGAGGACGGAAACGCTGTCTTTACTGTCAATGTGCCAGAATCAGACCCAAACTTTTCCCTTCATTTCTTGATCTCTTACATCCCAAAATCCTGGAGCTTCAACATCTGTCGGAGTCTGGGAAGAAAAAAATCCAAAATCTCCTGAATCAGCTCTGAAACACATCCCATAATACAGAGTGATTTATCTTGGCGTTTACTGGAGGTTTGTGAGGTGAGAGGTCAAAGGTGACAAGGGCATGACACACACACACACACACACACACATATTTTCATACACACACGCTCGTTTGAGAATTTAAACTGGACACTTACATCTTATCGTGTCACATTCCAGAGTAACATTCAGTCTAACATGACGATATGGAAACAAGTGACCTCTGACTGGAAGAGGCTGAAGATAGACTCGACTATCTCTGACCACAGAGACCAACACACACACACACACACACACACACACACAGACACACTCACATGCACACACACACACACACACACACACACACACTGCAGTACATATACATGTAAAAGCCATATTAGAGGCAGTCAAACAAAGATGAAAGGGTTGAAATTAGAAGTCAGGCTCTGACTGATAGGTGGCGAAGTAAATCCTTGCAGCTTGATGAAAAACGTCATATATTAAAAATGAGATGATCTGACAAATCACAGGACGACTGAAGCAGGTGTTAGAGGCTTTCTGAGCCGCGGTTAAAGCTCATTTCTGTGTTTACATCATTTCTGTTGTCAGCACAGACGCCAACTCCAGAGTCTGAATTATGAGGATTTGTTGCTCTTCATAGTTTTATTTGATAGTAAACTGAATAGTATCTGAAATGGTTATTATTATTACTAAACTATAAAGGAGTGATGTGTCATGTTTTCAGCCCCACACTGTGAAAAAGCAGCTTCCTTCCTTCCTCCCTGCAGCTCTTCATTCACACACGCTTGTATACATTTTTCATGGAGCCGTGAGTTTATTTACAGTCTGGCTGTTTAATTAGAAACTATTGACCGGGACTCACAGACGTGCACACTCACTCACGTCTGTCATACAGTCATGGCCGAGTCACACATGCGAGCACACAATGAAAAACACGAAGAGGAAGTTAGTTGCACACACACACAAACGCAGGCTGTGGCGGCAGACGACTGAGGAACAAGGCAGCGAGGACAGAGAGCTCCTGTTTGTGTCACTTCATTCATCAGCCTGATGAGTGGCTCTGCTGTTAGTGTGAGAGTCCTGCAGCCAGCTGGCCGTCTGTCTGGACACCGGCCCGACTGATACAACGAACTCTGACTGAAACATCAGCACAAACAGAAGCAGAGTCGTCTGAGTCCATGTGCTCATCTCCCTCACACACTCATGTGTTGATGCTTGTGAACGAGTGAGCCTCTCATACCCAGTTCACTAAAATCAGCAATTACAGAAAGCTGGAGAGAAAAGACAGAAGTGAGCAACAAGAAAAACACGAGGCGAGTGTTCTGAGATGACAGCTGAGTGTGTGTGTGTGTGTTCTGCTGACAGGTTGTGTGCTGCTCTGTCTGAGCTTTGTGCTGACGGTGGGTTCCAGCGTGTGTGTCGGCCTCCTCAGACCCGACAGCAGCAGAAAGCCCGGTCCAATAAATTAAACATGACGGCGTTTGTTACAGACTGACGAAGCTCTGATGGGAGAGAGGCTGAAATCTTCAGGAGAAAGTTAAATCAATCTGTGCTCGTCTCTCTGTCCAACACACACACACACACACACACACACACACACACACACACACACTAGAACGAGCTTGGACCTTACATAATCACAAGCCTTCAGTCCCACTGCGTTCTCTCTGCAGGACACTTCTCCATCACTCAGGCAGCAGTAACGAGCGCTCGGCTTAATGAGGCTGGATACAGAAGAAGGAGAGCAGGAGTTTCTAATGTTTGTGTATGAAGCCACCAAAAGGTTTCACCTCTGTCAGGAGGCGAAATCTACCCGAAGTCTGAGTGAGTTCAAGTGATGGAATCAACTAAAGATCTTCTTTTTAAACCTTTATCCTTGTTAATTATGTAACTAGTGATGTAGAAGTGTACTCTGTGACATCACTGCGACCACACCCAACCACACCTGTCAGGGATCACAGATGTGGTTTGATGTGAACAGACGTCTGTCCATTATGTTCACATGACATTTTCTAAATTTCACTAGTGACATTCATGACTTCTCTAAATCTTTAGTACTAATTTTTATAAATGTTTATTTCCGCATTTACAGAAATGTCTGAACATCAAATCACATCAACACATGATCTAAAAGACTTTGCTTCATCCAATTTAGTATTTTCTATTATGACAAAGCCAAAAATTCAGAAACAAATGACTGAAATCCTTCACAGTGTAAGAATACAAGCAAGAGCAGTGAAGGGGAAGCAAACCAGTCTGAGAACGACCCGTTTTATTCAGTCAAATTTAAACATACTTCAGTCCAATTTTTCCACACTATAAATGTGCAATACATAAAAAGGGCAGTTAGGTTCAGTTTTCCAGTCTTTGATTTGCCCCTAAAAGAGACGGACCCTTCCTCAGAACTTGCTCTGCTGTGAAAGCACAAAGCTGTGCTGCCTTATTTAGTCAAGTGGAGATCGAGGCATCACATTCTGTGATGAAGCTCAGACCAGATCAAAGCTTTAGAGAAGACGAGAGGGGGAAGTGGAAAGTGAGAGGAAGAGGAGAGGAGAGGAGGGAGGAGGGGATGAAAAGGACACAGTGTTGTAAAAAGCTTTTCCCCATCGGAGGGGGGTTGATAAGAAAACGCTGAGTAAGCTGGAACCAGCTTTACACAGTGATGTGGAGAGAGGGAGGGAGAGAGGGAG